>JAQLOL010040633.1:0-16715 GCA_029783665.1 Naso thynnoides
ATACATTAGAGTCGTTTTTCATCTGAACAAACACACACATTAGCATAACAGTGCGGAGCAGTGCTCCAGTTTTAGAAACAGGGAAGAAAACCTCTGAAAGAAGCTGTTTGGAAAATACAAAGTGTTTGAGTTTTTGGGCTGTATGGAGCCACTTCTCAGACTCCTCGGTATGTGAGAAATGAGGCCTTCCTGGGACAAATCAGTACCCGATTATTTCCTGTAGATTTACCTTTAGATTCAATTACATGCATGATCAAGGTTCACCGCCACGCTCTGTTTGTGTGTGTATTTGTGTGTGTGTGTGTGTGTGTGTGTGACCATGCCTGCAGTTTCCCTGATGTGATGCAATGTTCTATATTAACGCAGTGGGGTGAGACTTGCGTTTACATGTGTATTGTTTGGAAGAACCAGAGAACAGATTTATGACTAATGGAGTTATTGAATACATGGATTTGGAAGAGATTTTTTCACATATTATATACATGCCTTAGCCATGCCAGGAGCACTGCTGTGTTTGTTTGTTTGTTTGTTAAATCAGATGGATAAATCCCAACAACTCTTGCACCCCTGACAATGAAATAACACATGATTTTAGTGATTTTGTGACATTTCTGCTTTGAGTTATATTTTGATAATTAATGGTTCATGCATTTATGTCACTTCAGGATGAAGCTGCATGACTTGATGATGTTTCATTTAGCGCCACCATCAGGTCAAAATATTTTACTTTTCAACCAGCTCAAAGGAAAAGTTTGCACATTAAGCCTTAAAATAAGGATATTTATGATTATATACAGTGTTCTCCAGGCAAAGTGAGAAATGTCTGGGGTCTTGGGGGACCCTGAGACCCCGTAACTGACAGGTCAGAGCCCTTGAACACCTCAACTGCAAAATTCTGGGGGTTCTAAAGGAAAAGCTTTAAAAAAAGATTTTTCACCTGCAGTTTTCTTTAAAAAAAATGTCTATAAAAGGCGCATGTTTTCCAGAATTCATTTTTAATTCAAATATAAAAACCATTATTCAGACATGTGAATACATTGTTGTGGTGTCTCTGTGGTTACCCGGTTGTTTCCGGAAATGTCGCCTGCCATCGGGTGGCACTGTTGTAAAAGTTGGCACTCTCCACATTCCACCTGTCTGAAAAGCAATGTTTTTTTTTTTTGGACTTGGACTAAACATGGAAAAGAAAAAACAAAGCTCCCTAATAACCAACTTTGGATTTACTTCTAAAAAGCTTAACCAGGACAACCAAAACGTCAGGGAGGAAGCTGGTTCGGCTGCCGCAGCCAATGGTCGTCCTGGTCCATCATCTCATTCTGCTAACACGTGCTCAGAGCCAGAGACTGTGGCCTAGTAATTGTAAGATTTCAGCTTAACTGGAGCACTAGTTAGGGGGAGACCCCCCCGATTGTCACAGGGTGTTTTTCACAGTGTCTACAGCATTATTACGACAACCGGCGCAGTCCTGAGAGCCAGAGCTCGCTGCTGATGTCAGTGCCAGCTGAAAACAACGGAGGAACATGTGCACTCTGACAACGGTCTAAAAATACAACAAACGCTCGTTTTAAAAGATGTGAGGGTCGCCGAATGTTTGGTGGTGTCCTCTTATGTACCGACACTAAAACACAAAGCTAAATACGGATATGTAACCTGGAAGCAGCTGTTTGTTTCTTTTGTGTAGCAGGTGAAAGAGACACTTTTGAGTTATATATCCATGTTTTAGTGTCACTATATGAGGGGTCACCATTAAACATTCAGCGACTTTCACATCTATAAATCAGAATTTATTGCTGAATAAATATTTACTCACAAATTTACATGCAAAATTCTTAATAACATTACATCTTGGCTGCCGTTTTCCATACAGAAATAAAAAAAATAGTATGTAAAAACAAAACATATCTTTTTATTAAGGAAATATTATTGTTTTTATCTGACATAAAGTATTCTGGTATCAGTTTAACCAAGTGTCCTGTGTCAGAAACTTCCATTTCTGTCGAACCAAGCTGCTTAAAATCTGTTTTGGAGAGTTATGACGATGTGATGGCGATGAATGAAATCTTGCTTTTATCACTGAGAGCAACATCTCCCACTTTGTTCATATAAAACTGTTGATTAGCGGCTCTTTTAAGGTTCACGGACAAGTTGCTCTGTATTGTTCGCAACGTTCAGAGTTCTAAAGCGGTGAGCAGTTTACAGCATCAGGAGTTTTCCTTTAATTTCAGTTCAGCGGTTTTCTGACAGCCTCCAATTGAGCTGCAGAGTTGATGAAAGCAAACTGTCCATAAAAAGATGGATAACACAGCACTGAAGCAGTGAAAAGAAAAACTGGCTGCTTTCATGATAAAAATCTGTCAGCTGCTGCACTTTGCCTTTAGAGAGCTGCATGAATGTGTGTTTGTGCAGAAATATGAGTCTTTCCGCATGGAGAGCTGCTGGATTAAAGAATGGCTGTTTAAGCAGCTCGCCTCCAGAGAGAAAGAGGCGAGAGAGTATAGGCTGCTCTCCAAGGTTAGACCTAAAGCATGATGGGAGATAAAAACTATCCATAATTACGACTGAGGAAGGGGTTTATAATCATCATAATACTTGGATAGAGTGCATTTGACGTTCCTTTTTACTGAATCGACTCACCATCAACTTGACGTACTTTTATACTGACAGAATCTAATAATTTTCATATCAGGATAATGGAGGTTTACTTTGAATGCCTTTTTGAAAAGGAAACTAGTTATTACATTTCAAATTGCTTTATTTCGTATATTCCAACCCTCAGTAAGCAGTAATTTAGTCATCATTATAACCTGACACATGACACAACAGTGACATTAAATAGATTACATTGTTTATTACCTTTTCATCGCTTTCATAAAGTGGGTGACTAAAAAAAATTACAAAACTTTTTTTTATGTGTTTTTGCTTTTTGGCTTTAATTGTGTTTTCTGTTTTGTGCTAAAGTCTTAATAATAAATGAGACCAGAAAGAGAAAAATGCTGAATCAATTCTTTAGAATCTATGCTTTTAACAAGTCTCATTAAAATTGTAAAGCATGCAGTTACATGCAAGCGGTTATTTTATGGGACATTGACTCAGCTGTAATGATCTTACCCTCTCTGGTGACAGATGGAGGGAGATTTATGCTCACTAGAGGGTGCTGTGTCATACTGAGAAAGGCTCTTCAGCGCAGAGGACTGTCAAACACAATTACCTTCCATCAATAATCACCTTTTATTCAAAGCACTCTCACTCAGAGGAGTTTTCTCCTTTTCAGCGTTGTTTATCTTTGTAGTTTGGTTGCTACCAGTAATAAAACCAGTTTGGCAGTTACAGCACTTTTAATTATGGCTGCGTTACTGACTACAGACAGCTGCTCTAGATCCTTAAAGGAACCCATGTACCCAAATTAGTACCTTGGGAAACAGCAAAGTGGTACTGACTGATTACTTAACAAAAACACAACAACTACAGGCCCACTGTGAACTCTGTTCACTGATTTTGGTGAATGTGGATCAGGATCACCGTATCTGAATATCTGGGTTAAAATATGTATCTTTGTGTTTTCTCTGTTTTCAGTCTGAGTTTCCTGATAGAAAAGGTGGGATAACTATCTAGACAACTTTTTTTGACTTAACTTTGTCATTATGATGTATAACCTTATTAAACATTGTAACGATGGTTGAAAAATGAAAACATTTGCTGCTGAACTGGTCTCCAATAAGCTCAGTTTTACCATATTTTCTTTGCCACCAGAAACAAATGTTTTGCAGAAAAATGAAAAAATCAGTGACACTCTGTACTCTGTCCTTATTTTCCAGTCCACGCTGCACTTCTTAGCAATAGGTGACACTGATGAGTTGATAAGGTCACTGCGCTCTCACTCACTTCTGCCAACAACAGAGGATTTGCTCCTCAACGAGTCTCATGCTGCAGCTAACGTTAGCTTGCTAGCTCGTTTGCAGAAGTTACATACTGCAACTTTAAGCTAGCTGTGGTTGCTGTCAGCTGGTTAGCTTAATTAGCCAAAGCCACGCTGACTGTGCTCAGACTGGGAGTCTGGAGCACAGGAAGGACGTGTTGGTGGAGCTTTGGACCAGCCTGTGCTTCATGAGCATGCTGTATCTGGAGTTTATGATCAATGGATTTATACAGAGGGCCTGATTAGCAGACATCTCATGTTTTCCCAAGAGCCCCTTAAGTTGACTCTGTCTGTGAGCAATTGGTCCTACATATTGGCGCCATACAAAGGGGGATTTTAGGAGTACTCCTTATGATGATGTCATCTTGATTTGTGCTGAACTTGCGGCTCTTTTGCCAGGCTAGATTTGAAATTACATCCTGCACTGGACTTAGAGAGCTTCCACTGCCCCTGTTTATTTAAACTGCGTAGGGTGAGGGTTTACATTTCCTCTTGGCTGAATGTAGTCCACGCTGTCTACACACCACATAATGCATGTACATTGATTAATTGGCCAGATGAACCCTGAGGATTTGCCCCACCAGCCGGCCGACCACACAACCCTCTGCAGTCTAATGAGTGATATTACTCCAGCAATGACCGGAATAGGGCCGCTGTGAGTCAAGCACTAACAAACACTGCTGATGATGCAGACTCAATTTCACTGCGAGGGAAATAATGAGAGGCCTCTCAGCAGAGGGTAAAACGGGATAATGGTTGCTCTTAAAATGGCCAATCATAGCTGCCTTATTTTGCAGAACATTGTGGTCTATATGCGATACAACAGCCTCTTAAGAGTAGCTACTTACACAGGAAGCCATTTGTCAGAGTGTCAGCTTATCCTGCAAAGGATGCATACAGCTGTAAATCACCGCCCTCCATCACTGCACCACCTTATGCTGTTTGGACATTTTTGATTCTGCTTGCTCATCACTCAAAAAGAGAAACAGTGACAGCATGAGTGATAGTTTAAAAGCATTAGTGCTCCTTATATCTGTTTGTGGGGCCTGATTACAGCTCAGCAGGGTCTTTGAAACATGGATTTTTTAAAAACTCCCTCATTATTGTAACACTAGCTAGGTAAGTGGTAACACTTTACGTAAAGCTTCCATCTAAAATGCATTATGAACATACCTATAATGCGTGATAATGCACCCACAGTGCTGTATAAGCATAGTTATAAGCAGGGTTAGGGTTAACCCTAAGCACAACAATAACATAGCCACACATGATGCATTATAAGTGTGTTTATGATGTGTTATAATGTGTTATGTATGTTCATAAAGTGTAATAATGCATTATACAGACAGGTTTCATAGACAGTGTTACCAGATAACTTTACATTATCAATGTCAGTATACTCGCTTGGCATGCTTTCTGGCTTGCTTCAACTGAAATATGCATAAAAATATATATATATGACTTTTTTTCCCCACACAATTGTTTTGCTGTCCTGAAACGTTACACAAGAGTGCAACTCGGGTTAGGGTCATGAGCTCATATCTCATAAATATAACATTTCCGAGGAGCAGATGAAGACCACGTTACTTGATGAAAAATAGATTATTGACATTTGTGAATCATTCTGAGTCGCAGCAGACAGGAATACAAATTCATGTGTAGCGATTTCTTTCACCCACTTTATTGGCTAACAATATGAAAAATTAGATACGATAAGTTAACTTTGCATAGTAAGCACGATAATACAGCACTCCCCTGTTTTAAGGGACCTACCGGAACCATTTATAACTTCTTGCATGTTGTGATTACAAGGTATATGTTTATCTGTGGAAAATGAACCATCAGTACATGAGAACTAAGATCAGATTGACAGAAATCCACTGATCAGAGGACACCCTTTCCCTGTTCTAGTTTCCGTCAACACTTTGTTACGTCTGTCTACTCTCTTTGTTTACATCTAGCTGCATTTTACACACACCAACTCTCCAGAGAAAGGATGAATTGTCATTCATCCTCATTTATTTTCCAATTCACTGCATGAAAATCAAAAACAAATCCCCGGGCCAATATGAGCACAAAGAGTGCTCTGCTGCATTTATCACTGGCAATTTCCAGGTACCAGCCAATCATTGTAGACAAGGTTTCAGCGTAAACCTTTTTTTCTTTGTTGCATTTCAAACAGCTGTGAACAGACAACAAAAACAGAGGATCCTAAAGGCATAATGTATCAAAATTATGCAGAACAATACAAGACATCTGCTCTCCCAGCTGTCACTTCCACATCAACTGACCTCAAGAACCAACCGAACATCCACACTTATGGAGGCAGCTCATTCAGACATGCTGCACAATATGCTTAGCTAGCTGTCCAAACATGTCAGAAAAAGAAAATACAGCTGTCAAATTTTCTAGCACTGCACGCTTGGAGGGAATTTGACAGTTTTGCTTATCAGCCAGTCATTAAGCTTTAGGAGCCAGCGCTTCACACTTCAAGGGGAAGGAATGGTTTGTTCTCAGAGGCCCTGCGGTCATATGCTCGCAAGATTGGTGACTTGTTTTCAAGCCACTGACATGATGGTCTGCCCATATGCACTCATTACAGATAAACTGTACCAATTAATTAGAATTTTTTGAAGAAGATTCTGAAGTGTTTTATTGCATTAAAAATGTCACATATAATTAATTAATCACTAACAAATGAGAGTAAATAAATGTAGAAGTTCACATTTAGGCAACACTTGGTCTATGAAAAGTTTTTGGTGCAAATGTGACCCCGAAACGGTGAACCAACAAGTCTGACGGCCCTCACACACAAAACCGATGTCAAAGAACTTGCAGCAATGAAAGTCGATTGTCGTGTTGTATCACGCCGCCTGTGCTTTCCCCAGCAAGCTGCATTTGAACCAGAGGGTGACATTTTTTTAGGATTTCCGTGGGATTCCTGCGAGATGAGAGTTCATTTTGCTATTCATCACGTGACTGGGACGGGAGTGGGCGGGATCGGGAATAATAATAATAATGGGTCAGTTTTATAAACCAGAGTGCCTTAAAAAACAAAAGAAACACATAAAATATTTGAATAAATGCTATTTCCCTTATTTTGAAGATACTGGCAGTCATTCAATTGGTGCCGGTTGCTGGTTGGTTTCAGGCCAGCTGACCTGAATGGAAGCAGCATGGGACAGGAGTCATTCTTCTGGGATTCGGAAGGGACAATTTTTTTATTTTTTTAAATTTATTTATTTTTTAATACTCTGTCTTGGAATTGACCCTTCACTAAGCCACACTCCCCTTAGTTACTGTTGCTATGTCTGTCAAGCTTTTGGAGCTAGCATGAAGCTCACACTGTAACTAACTACACTCGGTTGTCTAATTTTTGGAAAAATAAAAAAGTGATTTCAGACAGAAGCAGACAGAAGGTCTGCAATGAGCCTTTGGATGATAAATACAGGAAGTCAAAGTGACTCAGCAGAGAAAACAGGTCAGAGTTCTGAATATAAAGATACATGCTAAAGCTACAGATCACAGTGCAGCTGCTTCAACTTGTGTTTCACTTCATTCATAAAACAAGCAAGGACCCTCGTAACGATTCAGGACCCGAGACAAGCAGAAGACACGTTTCTTTGTACATTAACGTTAAAAGTAAAGATGGATTTTTTGGTTGGGTTTGAGTTTGGGTTAATGCTGCAGACTGTCGAGAGCTGCTATTTCCAGACTGCAGCCACAGACTTTAGCTTAGCTAGCCAGGTTTGCTAGCGCTCTTAATAGCTATAAGTGACTCAAATTAAGCGGCTAATATCCACTAATAACATTATAACATGGCCTCAGTGTTTATCGCAGGATTTCCAAAGCACATGTAATGTTAGCTGTGCTTGTTAAATTGTGAGGGGTTCAATGGGGAATGAGGTGGGCGAACAGTTTTGCCCAGAGCATAAGGTTACACTTTTCAGCGTTTGATTTTGTAAAGTTAAAGAACGTGAATCTTCTTCAAAACTCGCCGAATAACGTGCATCACTTAAAAGTGCCTCAGACTCAATGTTTCACCACAATGGGCTCGAAATCCACAGAACCAGTTTCAAAATGACGAAAATCTGAAAAGATTGCATGAGTTTTAATGGAGCACAGCTGTGTAGTTGTCAGGCCTCGGTCAGAGCTGGCAAATGCTACACTCTGATTGGTCCGATTGCATTTGAGGGTGGCGCTTAGGGAAGGGTCAATTATCAGCCAGTGAGAATCATATGCACTTCATTTTTTTGTGCAACAGGAGTCTTGGAAATGACTGATTATACTTCGTACTGTTTCACAGTTTCAATTTGTCAACATTGATGCTATGCCCAGTCTAAGGGGCCGGAGACACAACATGAAAAAGGACCCATCTTCCCCAAGTCCCAAGCAGCCACCAACACAAAACTGATTCCAAGATGAGAAAAGAGGTTTATTTAAAGTAATGGATAAATTATAAGATAACCAAACAAACTGCTTCAGAGCGGACCAAGGCCAAAATAACAAACAAAAGTTAACCTAACCTAACATAGCTGGGGAGGTTCAGCTTGCCTAACCAAAAGAAACAAACCAAAGGACAAAAACTTTCCTCCCTGACAAACATTAACAATAGAAAACAACATGAACAAAATCAGCAGCCCACCCCGACTATCTAAACATAAGTTTACAAACTCAAATTAACCCAGAAACTTGGTGCTGTAGGTTGGGAGAGGAGGAGGATGAGGAAGCCAGCTGTGCCAGCTTGACCTCTTATATAGCCATGAAGTCGGCAGGAGAACAGCCCACCAATCACCATGCAGTCCTGGCACACACCAATTTACATACAGAAATAGATGGAACAGCAACAAAGGAACAATTAACACATTACGACCTCACTCTTAACAATTGAAAATTTAAAAAAATCATTGCATTTGCTCATTTTATTAAATTTTAGGTTGATCTAATTTTACGTATCTATTTGTAAGATTTGAACGTACTGCACAATACATTGTACTATGTATATTTGTGTACAGTATGTAGCAATAAAACTTTACAGGTAACAACTAGTGACACCAAAAACGGCACAACGACTGTGAGAGGGCAGAAACTGGGGTCACTCTCTCTCTGGACACTGACACTGATACTGATAATGTCTGTGCATGCTCCCAAATGCATCTTGCAGGTTCTTTTTCTTTCTTCCATAGGCCATTGAGTTAATGTTTTTATGCATTTGATGATTACAGATACATGGACTATCAATGTAGTAAAAATGTACTAGTTTTCAAAATCTGTAAATTTACTTTTACTTAAGTAGGTTTTGTTTGAAGTATTGTACTTCACCACATCTCAAATCACATCCCTTACTTAGTTTTTTTTTTTTTTTTTTTAAAAAGGCCTAAATTAAAAACTAAAGGGAAAAAAATCACAACTGTTCAGCTGAAACAACTGCAGTGAATGATGGGCAGAAGAACAAATTAGCGCTAAATCACATCAGTACCCAGTATAATTATCTAATTGCAAACCGGCCAGTTGAAACCCCGACATTTAGAGCGGAAAAAAAGTGACACTGAGCCGAACCTGAGGCTGCTGCGGCGGAAAACTGCCGCAGCCACAGGTTCAGAGAGGTGAGGTGAACGTAGCTGCACAGCTCAGGAGCCACGAGTTCATTCAGAGAAGCAGCAACTGCAGCAACAGCAGCACCTGTTGACCAACATGAGGCTAGAGGGGAGCGAGAGGGACAGCCGCCATGATCCCAGAATACCACAATAAACATTTTCTCGGTGTGACACTTTCACTGCTCCAGCTCCTTCCTGTGGACACACACGTTGTGTATTTGTTTTAAAATTGCCGGAGTTAGATTCATTCATTCATTTATTCACTTTATCGTTCATCAGAGAAAGAAGAGAAATTCATTAAAAAGTAACCAGTAGTACTGTGAGCAGTTTTTTAAAACAATAAATTGTTCTTTTACTTAAGTACTATTTTACTTGTAATTGAGTAATATTTCAGCAATGTACCAGTATTTGCAGTTGAGTAAAAATGTTCAGCACTCTCTCCACCTCTGATGTTTTGATGGAATGTGAATACTCCCTCCCTCTCTGTCATCCTCCTCCACTTGGTCAGCAAACATGCAAATCAAGGCTTATTCTGAGTTTAGCTACTTTACTTTCATATTCCACATCCACATTCTCTTACAATCCTGATTTAGTCAGTAATAAAGTACAGTGCATTTGACATGCAGGGAGAGAAAGACAAACACGATCGCAGCTGACAGCTTGAGAACATCTCCATGACAGTGCAGTCATTCAGCGCATACGTTCACGCACATACACGGCACACGTTTTGAATACGAACCCATCCTCCTCAGCTGTTTTCTCTGAAGCAGAGACTTGTCTCACTGGTGCGTGACTGCAGCAGTGGGATATTGTGTTACTATGTGGGTGCTGGTGTGTGAGTGTCAGCAAAGGGTTGCAGGATTTAGCCCCATAAACTTCGCAGGGTCAGGGGTATCTGGGGTATCCATGGCAAGCAGCTTCTCCAGACTTAAGCCCTTCTTCCTGGGTATATGGCTGTCACACCTGTCCCCGCCGACATGTGCGATATCACTTCCTCGAGCTCACACACAAACTAAGGGAAGAGTGAGATGGTGTGTCCATGGTGCTTAAGTGAGACTCCAGTTCGTCACCTCAAGACACTAATTACTGTGTATGAATATCGTTTGATAGTTTTAATCTTGTTTATTTGCCTCTTTTTGTCAGGTCAGCACAGCTAATGTGCTTCTGTGAAATTTTATTCACAAACATCTACATATCACATGATTCATATTTGCCATCAATAACACAGATGGTACAGAATGATTCAGAATTCCTCATTTTTTTTTGGCAAGACTACTCAACTTTATGGCGTGTTTTGAAAAAACATGCCAAAGTGGTCCGCACTGTGAAAATTGGACACAGAGGAAAAAAAAAAGAAAGAAAATGCAAGAAAAAAGTTACAAGACTAAAAAAAATTAAACGCTAAATGTAATAAATAAAAGTCACTGAAACAAAATAAACACTGGGGATAAACATAATGTAAATGTCGATGATTAACACTTAGAAACTAACACAACGGGCTCTATGGTCATTAGTCTTGGTACGGAGCCTCTGAAGTACCGAAAGGTAATTTTCCTTTTGCCTTGTGCGCACAAGTTACTATCTTGTGTTCGCAAGATAATTTTCTTGAGAGAACAAATAGCTTATAAACTTACATACAGCCTCAGCTTCCATACATTTTTGTATATATTGTAAATGTTTTTTGTTCAAGCCTACATATGCAAATACACAGCCTAGATGTATTACATAGATATAGGCTATTGTTGGCATACAGTTATGATGTGGGTTCAATTATTCATTAACTACATTTTTGATGGAATCCTGCTGCAAAGACAGATCGGGAGGTTCACAGCGGAGCACAGCGGGCTGTTTGGTGGCTGAAAGGGTCGTCTGCTGTAGAAATCCAGGATCAGTCAGCATTGAAGAATGATTCATTCCATCAATGAGCAAGTGTGATTTTAGTTTTCCCGTACGTGTTGCGCGTCAAACCGCTGCAGTGGACACAACTGCGTGGCACTCGCTCTGTCAAGCGAACACACACGCTGCCTTCTCCCGTCTCCTCGCCACTTCACCCGAAGTGAATAAATGATCAAAGACTGGAAAAAAAGCCAGTGCCAGCTCTCACACAAGGATCACATTACATGTCATCATCATGAGTCCTCTTAATTTAGGCCAAGTTCACGGTAACAAAACGTCAATACATAAACCGTGTTCACGTATCATGATATTGCAGGACCAGGTGAATCATTGACTGTTGGGATCATTTTGGCAGGTTAATCAGTCAGTGTGATCACTGTAGACAGATGAACACTGTGCTGCCACACCTGCATGATGCTGATGGACAAGAAAACACGAAAACTGGCTCATTTTTCAGGACTTCAGGGTGTCCGTATCTTGATGCAGTGCAGGTAGGTGTGGCAATCCTTTTTGGTCATTTGCTGAACACCAGGTGCATCTTGCAGCCTGGCACAGTGGTAAAGCAGGAGGAACAGACAATTACGAGGTGTATCACAGCTGATTTCAATCATGGCCGACCAGAACAGCTCCTCTCGTTCCCTTTAAGATCGCCGTGAAGCTGCAGCGTGTTGTCATTTTCGGCTGAAGAAGGAGCAACAGGTGCCAGGCAAACTTTACACAGGAGGAAACTGACAAACTTGTCCGAGAGGTTCAGGCTTGTTACCGCAGTTTATGTATAACAACACTGATGAAGAGCAAAGTGTTTGTACGGTCACTGATGTTGTTGTGTTAATAAATTAATTGTTTTGGGAGCTTTGAGTGCACATATTTACTTTCCAATGATTAATTAAATGGCTGAAGCTGTCATAAATAACAGTGGTGTTACACACCGTGGCTTTGCACAGCCGGGTAGATTACCACGTCAGAAAGTTTATGAATCGTTACCCCTTTGTGTAATGTGATCAAAATTTAGGCATACTTATAGTTTACTCAAGTTGCATGATATAGATCAGAGAAACAACAGAGAATAAAATGGGTGAAAATTTGATTTAGATATGGGTAAAATAACCGAAATGACTGACTGAATGCAACCTTTTAAATCATAAAACAGGAAAGTGAATGGCTGTTGCATCATGACATGCGTCACTGTCGATCCACATCCAGATTTTCACAAAAACCAGCTTGATTTTTTTATATGATTAACTGAAAAAGAAGGTTGCATTCTAAAAATGATTCTTTGGATTATTTATGTAAGTGGGATAAAATGCAGAGGACAAACAGTACTTCAAACAAAACCTACTTCAGTAGAAGTAAAATTACACATTTTAAAAACTACTTAAAAAAGTACAAGTACACAAAAATTTACTCAACTATAGTAACTTGAGTAAATGTAGTTCGTTACTGTCCACCTCCGGCAGTCTGCCTCCGATCCTTCACTTAGACCTGCTCTGGGCTGGTGGTGCAAACAAAAGTTCACCCCAACATGACACCGTAATTGCAATTCATCCACACTCACCCGACTCACTCTTTGTTGTGCTGCTGCACGCAGCGTGGCGCAGTCGGGTTCATGTTGGTATAGAAAATAGCAAGGTGTGAAAAAAATGAGTCCCTTGTTCTGTACAAAACTACTAATATGTCTTGACTTGCGCTTAGACCAGCTTTGTGCCCGTTTGCAAAAAGAGTCCCATATCTGCAAAAGTGCAGAATTTTTTTTCCTCGAACCAAACAACCACTCATCCACTTGCAGCGGCCATGGTTCTGTTTGTTTATACGAGGGCTCCACTCTCCAGTGAATGGAATCTTTCTATGGAAAGCCTTGAGGCCTACAATACAATGGCAAAGGGCAAAGTGGACCTGAAGCGCTTTGTGTTCACGGTGCAAAGACAAGCGAAATGGCACAAGGACTGAGAAGTGACGTATTCGATTCAGAGGGATCTGAGTTCGTTTCGTGGACCAAGTGGACCGAGTTGCCATAAGACACTGACAGTCATAGTTGCAGGGTTTTTGTGAAGTTTTTAATATTTGGCTTTAATAATTGCAGTGTATTGGTTTACTCTAAAACATGTACAGCAAATGTCTGATAAAAGAAAAAGTTACACCTGGTCAGGGCCGCCGACACCGTCTTGTGCTGATGCTTTTTGGAAGCAGAGACACTTTTTACTCTGAATTTTTGTCCTAATGTCTTGATAAACAGAAAATCTTGAACTAACTTTTCAAATGGAAATTTTCAGACAAAGTTACATTTACATGACAAAGGATTTATCCTGCAAGTTGTTGTTTAACTTGTATGTAGTCATGTTTGCTTTCTTCCTCACTGTCTGAATAGTGTTAAGCTGTTGTTGGAAGAAGCTCTCTCTCCAGTGCTGCTGACACAAGCTTAAAATGAGGTATGACTCCTCAATTCCACCAGATGTGTTTTCGGTCCATCTCCGCTCCACGGCATAAGTATCAGTTCTAGTCAATGTGTGTGTGCTTCCACTGGCTCCGCTGCCTTGTGTATCTGCTTCGTCGTAGCTACAGCAATCTGGAGCCCTCGGCAGCAGATACACACGGATTCTGTTTTTGCCGGTTGCCAGAGCACAATGCAGCAATACAGCACAGAGAAGATCAAGCAGGACAGGAAGTTGGACACAGATACATAATTAAAACATCTGGTAAATTTTCAGAATGAAACACTGTGTTGACACCAAGTCATATTTCACTTAACTTCATAAACAAAATGTCACGATGTGCAGAGCCGGGCCTGAAGTCAACAGATCAGAGGTTTTCAGAGGCCGCAATCATGCGCGATTCTGTAATTACTCTGCAACCTTGTCGGCCTCTCCAACTCGGCAACTCCAGTTTTCGGGACGCGCTCTGAAATGCAGAGGGACGGGTGGGTGCTGGGGGATGATGGAGCACGGAGCAAACACGCAGCGGAGCTGTTCCGTAATGCAGGACTTCAAATGACTCAAAGATACATTTGAGTGATTCATACAACTTGAAGTTTTGCCATCACAGGCGCTTATTTGTTTCTCTTCATAATAAAGAACTGTACATTACCTATCTGAATAAGTCGAGCCCAATAGATTTTTAAAATTTTATCACAGCTTGGACAAAGAAAATTTGAAAAATTGAAAAATCGCTAATTTTACTTACTAGTTTGAGTTATTTATAGTAACTAGTGTTAGCACATTTGGAAAATGACAGATGGTGTTTATGAATGGAAACTTCAGTTCTTCTGATAGTGCTGCGGGTCTGCTGAGAAAGACGTGGAAACACTGCGATAAAAGACAAGGTCTGTATGTTCCTAAACTGACTCTCATTAGAGTGCCGAAGCCCCTTCCAGTGGACCCCAAGAGACCTTAGTACGAAAAAACATGTGAACAGTCGTCAATTGGGAAAGAAAACTTATTTTTTGATCCTGTTTACTTGTTCACTAAATTACACATGTGACGTTCGTAAATTTAAATGATGTTTTTCCATGTGAAGAAAGTCTATGTTTGTCAGGAAACGGTTGTTTATCAGCTTGTGAAAATACGTAATTATAAAGTCTACAACACCAGTCGCGTAACTGACATCATAATTTTCCCTCCTGTGACTCATGGAACCGTCTCACTCCCCCTTTAAGCAAGCTGCAGCTCTCAACATGACTCGATTTAAAACGGTTTTCACCTCTTTGAATACTTTTCCCCTCGTCCCCATGTCTGTGTTGATGGCGTATGATGTCTGAGATGAGACATGTAGTTCACCGAGCGATCTCTCCGAAACATTTTACTTCACTGTTTGATGATAAAAATGGACTTTCTGTACATGAAAAAATATCCTTTAAATTGCCAACCATCATACGTGTAACTCAAGGCACAAGCCAAATGGGATCAAAAAATAATTTGTCCCTCTCCATTGACTACCGTTCATATTTTTCCCAAGTTGAGGTCCCGTGGCCCAGAAGTATAGAGAGGCCTGACTTGGGCACTCTATGCAGTTTCGTACATTTCTTCGCTCTGCTTTGTCTCCATATGTAAACTGAGTCTGAGTCTAAATAGAGATTTTATATTACAGACAGAAGAAAAGAAAAGACAGAGAATCGATTGTTGTTGGACAGTACTGTCTGTTATTCCAGCTCTCTCTGTTGAAATGTCCCCCCTCCCGCGTTCAGCTGGGGAGAAGCATATATCTACAGTATGTGATTACACTGTCTTTTCCACCTTGTGTGTTGTGTGTGCTGACTTCATTTTTGTTGGATGTGAGATATTGCTCTCGGGGGTACCGAGGAATGCTGGGAGAAAAGATGGATATTATGCTTGAGGGAAACAGAACCGTGTCTCATGCTTCTGCCCTCCTGGGCCAGTTTCTTTGGGCTGCCACTCAAAAGGGACCCCATGCTTAGTGTAAAAACCAAACAAGTTTATCAAAATAGGTGTAAGGAGGCAGGCAGAAAGAAGTGGAGGTAGTTTTGCACTTCAGTTAGATGAAGCATCTTGTAAATACCAGTGGAGTGCAGAGTTAAGTACTGCACATGCCGTATGCATTGAGGCAATTAATAAAACAAGAGTCCAGGTGGAAAAAAAAAGTTCAGTCATTGAGGAGCTTTGGAAAAGCCAAGTTAAACCATATTTATGTCAAACTATATTTATGAGATGAGACGTATCTGTTAAACGTCAACGCTGAATAAAACACTGTTGTAAACAAACTTGAAACCTTGAAACAAAGAGGCAAAGAGTTATTTTGTGGAATCACAAGCTAAGTTGAGCCAAGTAGTAAGCTTTCAGAAACTGCAGTAAAAAATGTTTCTCTCTGAAATGTAGTAAAGGTAGAAAGTAGCTTGAAAGAAATGACTTAAGTAAAGCATGAGAAAGCTGACCTCTAAGTTAAACGCCAACACTTGAATAAATGTGGTAATGGCTTGTCCACATGTACACAAGGAGGCTATTTTTTAAAAATAGGTTTTTCTGTATCTTTTGGCCCTTCATCCACCAGCAAATACAGTTTGGTGGCAAGGAAAGGCCAGTTTATTCAGACACAAGGCAATCCAAAGTGCTTTACAGAGGCATGGAAAACACAAATCAGATCTTAACAAAATATCAAGATGAGGAGTGAAAGATAATGAAAGCAAATGCAACAAATAAAGGTTTGATAGAAATTGCATTTAAACAAGGATACAAAAACAAATTAAAAAGGAAAAAAGGCGACAAATCATTGATGTTAAAAAGAATTTACACGTGAAAATAGTACATCAAAAGCACAAAAAAAAAAGGGGGGAGGAAACTATGGATTGACTAAACTTT
>JAQLOL010040789.1:0-16693 GCA_029783665.1 Naso thynnoides
GCCAACATTACAGTGGTCAGAAATGACACTGTTCACCTGTAACATCTCTTCATTTCGACGCCAAACTGTCCCCATATCAGTTTCACTGTAAGTTAATAGAGGGCTGCTTTTATTTATCCCAATTGTCCGAAATTGTTGTGTTCATGAGCCAGAATAATAATAAAGTTGCGTTTCTCAGGCAACTCCTCAAGTCCAGCTGGCCGCTCTCTGGCCCAAGCTCTACTTTTACTCTGCTGATCCCATTAAAAGGTTCAAAATGTAGCCCTCAGTAATTGGATCATGGGTGCCAAATTAGTAGCTGAGGAAAAACCTGCAGATCATGTAGAGTGAAAAGACCTTAAGTAATTGTGAAACCGACTGGCTAAAGTCAGAATAACAGTGAACAATCAGGGTATGTACAAATGTGTGCAGTTTTATCCCCCATGTTTAATGTCAAACATTAGATGTCATTTAATGTCAAAATACTGATCGTGGTGTTTTGGTATTAATGCCTTTGTTAGGAGCCATACATATGTCAAAATACTGAATATTTGATTCAATAAATTTTAGGTGTGTAATACGTTTTAACTACGATACGATGCGTATCAGATTCATGGTTGGTGATACGATACAAGAACGATATGGGCTCATTTAGAGCAATACAGTATGATGCGATTCAATGACTAGAAATTGATATAGTAAATTTTTCTTTTTTTTAACAAAAACAGAAAAAGAAAATGTCTCTTTCGGTGCAGTGGTAGAGGAGGTGAAACTCTGGAAAAGCTCGAGACTCTGAACGACACAAACATTCAGTTCAAGGCCTCGATTCAGTCTGCGTGGAGCTCAAACGCCGACTGAAAAACCTCTGGTTCTCCTGCTGCTTCCTGCCGTGATCCACCGTCATCTGAAGAGACGCCGCTGACACAACACACATGAGCAGGACGTCAGAGAATGAACTGGAGTAACCTTTACAACTGGTTACCACAATAACTGAGAAAAATACATCCACATAACTTATTTGATGAGCTAAATACAAGGCACAAATTCTTAGTATTGATTCAGTCCATTTCTGCTTTGAAAAATGATTTTAGATCGATACAAGTCACGCAAAAAGGACGATTGGCCGCTTACCTCGATGTGGTTTGATCGTAGGAATATAAATCAATACATCGATACGATTGATGTATCGTTATAGATGTACCTGTAATGTTTATACTGCCCACCAATTTTACTGAAACTCCGTGAACGACCTCTTGTGTCAAAGCTGCTAAACAAAGAACTAAAGGGCTAAGTTAAGCAGCAGCAGTAGCACCTGCAACTGGTGCATTGCAGCACCTGGCTTCCCAGCACACAGGCTCCTGCTGCAAGGGCTCATTCACATCAGAGACACAACATCAATCACTGCTCCTCAGCTCGCTCCTCTGGCCTGCTGTTTCTCGCAGGCCCGATGCTGCAGTCGCCAGCTACGCCAGCCTCCTGTTTCCATCTGTCATAACAGACACTAATTCCTTAATCACCCGAGCCTCTTAAAAATTCAGTTTCTTGACTCACTTTCTTTGCTGACTTTGTTCCTTGGTGTGCATGCTGAGTTCTTAAATTGACACATAATCAGTTACTATCGACATGCAATTGAACTGAAGTTTTGATATCACGTTAATACAGGCAATGTGTTAGTGCTGTAAAAAATGATCTGACTCAAATGAAATTCTTATTTTCTTGCACGGTTTTGGAGAAATCCGTCCTTGGGAGTTGTATGCCTTCATTAGGCCGTGTCAGTAGAGGGATGACAGGAAAGAGACACGGGGATTGACACGCAGCAAAGATCCCTCAGCCGGACACGACCCCGTGATGCAGCATTTCTTGGCAGGGGCCTTGACCTCAAAGCCACCAGGGCACCCCAAGGAAAATCACTGAAAATAAAAATATTGACAGAATTCTTTTTCTCTCTCTGACAGTTGGCGCTCTGTTTCTTTGTATCCGCACCGCAGGAATCTTCCCTGGTCAAACTTCTTAGAGCTCTGCTCTGAAGGATTTGCTCTCACTTTGGAGTTGGTACTTTCTGTGGTTGTTTTTAAAGTGCTCTATAAATCAAGTTGAGTTGAGTTGGTAGTTTCGCTGCATCGGAGGAACTCTGAGTGACTTAAGTGTTTGGTGATTGGTCGAACTCAGGAGGTGGCGGAAGTAACCTCCATTTTTAAAAAAACCTGTCAATTGTGTAAACAAGACGACCCAGAACATGAACCAGAGCCTGTAAAGACAATGTCCTCTGTCTTGTTGTTTTATCTTCTGAGATATAATGGTCAGTTCAATGTCGGTGGGCAGTTCCTCTCAGGGAGCTCCTGGAACCATCTGGTCTGAAAATTCATGATGGCATTACAGTTGTTCCTTTCACTGATGCTTGCAGAACATCTCCTGCGCTCAGATGACCTCATCAAGGGTCAGTGAGGTAGCATGCCTCTGAGTGGACGTCCTTCCTCTCATCTTTACTCGGAGCCGTTTAACAGCGGTCCTCCCACTGTTACCAGACAAGCTCCTGGCTGAAAAAGTCTGTTTTCTTCTAGGATGAAAGTGGCGAGAAAGTTGCCTGCTCTCCAGGAAAGTTCTTTCACCGTCAAGGCTGTAGGATCTGTAGAAGAACTCTTTATGAATATAATGTAAAACTGTGTCAAAACTTGCCTTTTTAATGCTTTGTAATTTATGAATTTATGTTTCTGTAATTCCTCACCTGGCCTGAAAGTACTTTTTGATCCCATTCAGATACCACCATTCAAAAAATTTAATTTCACTCTTTGTTCAGTTATGTGTAGAATATGAAATCTTTGCAAGTGTGTTAGCTTTGTGAAAAGTATTTTATGAAGTAAATTATGGGCAGATAATTCATGCATTTCTCTTATATTTTATAGGACTGTGCTTAAAATCGATACCTCAGTATATCCCGATATTTATTTTCATGATGTCTGTGTCGTATTGTGACCCATGTATCGTGATACATATCATATGGTGACGTCCTTGCCAAAGCCCAGCCCTGAAGTTCAGTGTCACAGAAGAACACAAACTCAGTTTACTTTTATGTTTTCAATTTCAATGTGTCCAGTTAGATGCAAACGCACTTCAAGCTACAATCTGGTACGGTGCATCAAATGGTAACATTTATGTTTTGAACTATACATGGTCCTTCTTTAATAAATTAAGTAAAAAAAAAACTTAAAGCACTTAAATTTAATTTCTTATTTTGATGTTATGGCAGCTACATCACTGTGTTTGTTCATTTGCCAACACCGTTTAAATAAATTGGAAAGGAAATTTGAATTAAATTGTTTTGACTCAATTTGTCCGCTGAATTATCAATATAATGTGATGTGATTTATTAAGACCCAGATCGTACACAGCAACTAGTATTTCAGCTGTTTTTTCATTTTCAATGAATTTTGTGGAATATTGCAATATATGGCAATATGCCTCATATTGAAGTGTATCGTGATATAACTATATCGTGACCAATGTATCGTGATACGTATCGTATCGTGAAGTCCCTGCCAATGTGCAGCCCTGATATTTTATATAACAAACATGAAATCAACAAACCTCTCTCGCTTTTGAGACTGTGCTGTTTCCCACTGTTTACAAAAAAACAGAACTACCATAAATGTGTTCAAGGAATCACAAGGTAACAACATATTGTTGACATCCTGCGTTGGCCTATGCTTGTCCTTTACCTAAACATATCAGGTGATAATCACAGGCATCATGGAACGTTTCCCCCCTTAGGAAGTAGCCAGCTGTCTTTAATCTCCTGTTGCTCCCTGGATCCACATTCCCATTTGTCACCACGCTGATCCCATAAAACACCTATGCTGATCTGACCCTGACATCTTGCATGACAGGGCTGCGATAGCCAAAACAGTGTTTCCCCTGATGACCAAATGACTACAGGGGTGGGGTGGTGGGCAGTTATATTTAGCCCGAGAACACAGGGTAAGCAGCGAAACTGTCAGGAGATGATGGAAGGGTTGACAGTCGCTCACTCCTCACGATTCCTCCATCTTAAGACAAGTGGATCACTGCAATAACAAGAGCTGCGGTATTAGATCCAGGGTGTGTGTTACACGACTGTAAAAGATAGGTGTAAGGCGAGAATGAGATGGGGAAAAGGGCGGAGAAAGTGTAGCTCTGAAAACTGTGCCAGTCTTTCATTTTGTTTCCTCTTCACATGACGTGAGAAATCCTGTAGGCTGACGGGGGAAGGGCAGGTTGCAACTGGTGCATATCCGGCATGGTTTCTGGTTACAGTGCCTAATGACACGGCGTTTTGTTGTTGTTGTTGACGTTTCAAGCAGCCAGCTTCCTTCACTCGTCGCCCTCCGTGTCTCAGAATGGGGCTTCCTTCCTTTTTTTAACTCCGGGGTTTATCGTTAGTCGTGGAAGCTACGCTATGTCTGCACTGACCTCATAAACTCTCACAGCACCAGTCAGGAAGGCCATCTGCACCCCCCGCATCACATGCTTGTAACTTTAGAGTCTGGAAATACTGTTGACTTCAGAGTTTTACAGTAGTGCTCTCTTGGCAGTACTAAGGGCACCAATCTACACTATCAATTAAAACACCAGGGTAGGGAAATGTGAACCTCGGGAGCCTGTTTTTGAAATCGTTCCTCATCTTGCAAACGAGATAATGCCTGTCAGATCTGCTTCTGTGTGCCTACTAGAAATTTTAGCTATAAATGACACTTTCACACATAGTATGTCAATTCTGCTACTGGGATCTCTCAATTTTAATAATGATGACAAAGTTTTATTTGGTTTGGCGCCGCTTGGAATCATGGGAGTAGTAGTTTGAGCACTGCAGATAAAAATAATTAATAATGCCCACTTTGAATAAGCATTGCAAATAAAAGTAAACAATACGGTAATTATAACTAACTAGTTTGCCAACCTCTTACTCAACTTTTCTCAATGTGTCATCTGGGGTCTCCTGTGTTTTTCTAACCTCGAGGCAGCAGGACTCAAGATCACGTGAGCTCGACATCACGCAAATCAGCTTGACAGGCTCAAACAGAATATCAAAATATCAAACCAGTGACATTTTTTGATAAATAATCATCAGCAATGTGGATATGTGGGTAAAGGTAAATAAAACAACAACAAGAACAGTCTGCTAAGTTAAAAGAAATCACATCACCTTACTGTAATGAAGCTTTTTCGACCAGGAGAAGACAAAACTTATGATATATCAACATGTGACGATATCCAAAATCTGTCACGATATCTCGTCTCATATTTTGCATGTTCTGCCTGGCTGACGTGGGTTCCCCCAACCATCAGAACACGTATGTTAGGTCTTCCTCCAGTCAGTACCCTATACCAAGGTACTGGCTAAGATCTGGAGTCGTGCCCCGGCTGCTGTGCTGTGGCTTCCCTCTGCTCCTCGTGCACAGGTTAAACTAAATTTCACCGTACGCTGTATGTGTGACCAATAAAGTTCTTTCACCTTTTCAGGCATCATCAAGAAAAGGTCATAAGGCTTAAACCAGAGTGTATAAATGCGTAGGGTTGAGCTCACACCAAGTACATCCGCTCCAGCCCTTCCAGTCACTCTCTGATCGTCGCTCTCTTGTGTGTTTCCTCTTTGCCATCCCGCACTGCAGTAAGCAGCTTCGAATTGGAGGCTCGAGAAATTCCCGCAACACCACAACACATCCTTTTTTCATGACACAGCACTTGTCTCCGGCATGGGAAGAAACAGAACATGGTGTCCGTCTGTGTTTCTATAGAGGCATAGTGAGACACAGAAATGCTCCTTGCCGATCAAAAAGTAAAAAATATTTGTGTGTGGTTTTAGATTCGACCCACATAGAGCGCTCGATGATGTATTGATTTAGCCGACATACATATCTCCATCCCACCTGGATAAACTTGGTGGGAGCAGAGCTGTGCTGCCACTTTCAGAGATGGAGACAAAGACAAGGATATTCATCTAAAACAAGATTTCTGTTTTTTTTTTTAATTTTCCACAGTTGCATTACATATTTACCTTATAAATAATCATATAATCTGCCTTCAGGATAGAAATTTTGTATGTGATATCTGGCAGTGAGTCAGAAAATGAACTGAGCTTTATTAGTATGTTGTTATGTATGTGTGGTTGGTAGAGTGAGTGTTTTGATGAAGAGTTAATTTGTCTAATATGTTGATTTTTTTCATAGGTGAGTCCTACAGTGGGGGTATCTGACAGCTCATTGCCTTCATAAATTACAGTTTTAATTTTGGCAGCTGTGTTTTGAATTTAGTCTGGTCTTTGTTATGTATTTTAATGAGCAGGGCGGAGCTTAATGTGGAGCGTCAGAGAAAGAAGGAGAATCTGTTGCTGCACATGACAAGACGCACAGTACAGGCCGTGGATGGAGCTATTATAAGATCAAGTTATTTTTGCAGTGAGACGAGTTGTCTCCTGTGCTTTTCGACACCTTTCAGCAAAGAGATTGGTCTGTAATAAAAACTGCAGAGAGCACAAAAGTCTTGGTTTGCCCGGCTTTAGGCAGCAGAGATTTGCACACAGCTCACACATCAGAAACCAGCTCTCATGTTTTTTGATTCTTTTATTTTTATTTTATTTTTTTGTTTTTTCATTACAACTTGGAGTGTAATCTGCTGATCTTTCCATCAAAGCGCAGCTCTGCAAAGACTCTGGCTGGTCTGAAAGGTGTTTGATTAAAGGGATATTTCAGAATTTTTGACATACATTCTTACTTAATTAGTCCTCTTCTTCCCATTTGGGAAAGAAGGCTGTGTTGATCCGGCACCATTCATCTCAGTCTTTTGCTATTTTCTGAGCCTCACCCTATGTAAGTTTCATTTCTCTCAGCTCACCTTCGTCTGTTTTGTGCCAGGTGATCTTTGGCTGTCCAGGCTTTTGGTTTCAGGTGGTGTCCATTTTAATGCTTGGTGTTCTGCCCCGGTCCATTCTGAGTGTGTGATTTTTGACATAGGGCCTCATTTTGAACCTATCCTGTTCTATTCCTGTTGATAGAGACCATTTTCAGCTCATTTGATGCAGTACAGAGTTTGGATGGCTCGCCGTTTCACCGCTAATACTAATGCTAATGCTAATGCTAATGCAAGTTGAGTGACCCAGCAGTAGCCACTACCAAACTCAGATTAAACACTCCACCGTGCACCCAAAGCAAGTCAGAATTCAGCTGTAGCTTGACTTCTAAAATGATTTGGCTATTACTTGAAAGCATGAACATGCTGTGGGTGCACTGTGGAGTGTTTAATCAGAGTTTGGTGGTCGCTGCTGTTGGGTTCCTTGACTTACGCTAGCGGTAGAATTAGTGGTGAAACAGTGAGATGTCCACAGTCCGTACTGCGTGCAATGAGCTGAAAATGGTCTCCATCAATAGGAAATGAGGCCCTAAGTCAAAAATTCCAAAATATCCCTTTGATGTCTGAATCTGGGGTTTTGTGAAAACACCAGTACTGTTTTGTCTTTTGTTATTGTCTGGCTGTGTGGCCGATTCACAGCAGCTGAAACTAATTGGGAGAGTGATACACACATTTAAGCAGTTGCTAAAAACGATAATTAATGTTCAGTGTTTTGCTTCACATGTGCACAGATCAGCTGTTGCACAGAGAGCAGGCCTCACACAAAGTTTCGATAACATCAGCGAGCAGCTGACTAGTAGCTCTTTGTTCTATAAGGAATCGTTAATAGTGTTGTTGAATGAGTTGTGTTGTGTGTGCGTGTGTGTGTGTTTTATGCATTATGGGTACCGGGAGGATTACAACGTACGCTAGTTGTTGTCGTTAGCCAACATGCATTTAAGACAGGCTTTTTTCTGGTGAGGGAACTGAAAGGTTAAGGTTGATTTTCTATTTTAGACTTCATTTCTCAGTGCACAGTTGGTGCATTCTCCTGAAAGAATATGTGGTGTGCAACGCAAGCTGTGCAAAATTAGGTGTGTGATGTGAAAGAATGTACCGTGTTGTACATGTAACCACAGGAGACCTGTTAGCTGTTTGTAAGGCTTCTCTATAGCAAACACATCCCCATTAATACCTTAATCTGTTAAAATATCAAGTATTTATCAACACAGTGCAATGATAGAGACCTCATTGATACTGTCAGTTGTGCTGGCTGTTTGTATACACATACCTGCTACTACAAATCAACCCTGTTACTATGAATCAGTCAAAAGGTAGGAATGACTTATATTTCACAACATTTCAAGCGCTTGGTGCGCTTGATGTAGCAAAGACGAGGCTAGAATTGATTTTTTTTTTGCTGTCTTTGGCCACTCCAGGCCTCCGTACCTCTGTGATGTTGTTATCTGTCACCACGTTGCTGTTGCTGATCCAGATAAGAGATAAATCCGATCCACTCTTCTCAGCAGGATGTCATTTCTCTAAGGAAATTCCGAGCTGTAATCACAACAGATTTCCTGCAACAAATGGAAAATTTTCAGAGGCAGTTCCTGAAACTTTTGAGAGTCTCTTTGTAATCACACTGAGGATGTGTAGTAAATACTTTGAAGGCCCAGATGGATGCTGGATGCTAGTCTCCTAAACAGAACAGACAAAATGTTGTGTGTTATCTATCGACAGAAAACTTCAAGAGTATCGGGAGCTCTCCTCATCGATGTTTGTTTGTTTGCATGAGCCAGGCTGTCAACATCATGCAGGAGATTATTGTTATTATCTATTATAAAAGGTTTTTCTCTAAGTTGGTGTTTTATTGTGGAAGTGGTTATATGAGATATGTTGATGTCATTTGGCAAATACACTTGTATAGTTTTCAAAACACATTTTCACTGCATTAAGACAGAATTTTCGTTTTATACTGCTGTGAGATTATTGCTCCTCCTGATCCGAAGCAAATGTGTCATACAGATCATTTCAAATGTCTCTTTCATGTTTTGTGTAGGCAGCAGTGATCTTAGCCCTCTGCACTTAATAATATATTTTGTAGTGTCTCATATAAGTGAGCAAGTAACCTTAGGACAGGAACTGATCTGTGTTTTTGTAGTGTGAGGCGTTACACCCCCTGGATATGAGAGGTGTAGAGTGACTAAGTCCCGCCCCTTCTGGTGGACCCATGGGACCTTATTTCAGAAAAAAGTCAATAGAAAGAGACAAACGATTTTTTGATCCAGTTTAAATAGTTTTGCATATCTCAAATATGATGTGTGACAATTTAAAAGATAATTTTTCAAGTCAAGAAAGTTTCAGTTTATCACACAGCTGCTGAAGTGTCAGACTTTGAAATCCGTATTTAGAAAGACGACAGACCCGATCGTGGCGTAAGTGACGTCTGACCAACGCTCTCTGACAGAAGCGACTGACTGTGTGTTTGCTGAGCTGCAGCTCTCAACGTGTTCATGCTTGGAGTGATTTTAACCCCTTTAAATCCATTTTCCCTCGTTCTGAATGAATCAAAGAAACTGTGCATAAGTTACAGCCATGTTAGCGTTGGTGACAGTTATTGAACAAGACGAGAGACGCAATTCGCTGAGCGGTCTCACAAAAATGTTTTACTCTTTGACGACAAAATTTGACATGAAAAATTTCTTTTAAATTGCAAATCATCACATGTGTTTTTCATGGCACAAGCCAAACGAGACCAGAAAATAATTTTTTTATTGCAGTAGGATCACATTCATTTATTTCTGAATTAACATCCCGCGGACTGGAAGTAGAAGGGCGGGACTTAGGCTCTCTGTGTTGCAGTGTCTTCCCCCCAGTCCAACCCTTGATGCTGAGTGCCAAGCAGGGAGGCATCTGGCACTGTTTTTGTAGTCTTTGATCAACCCGCAACCGCCCAATCACACGGCGGACTCTTTAACCACAAATTCACCGAGCTGCTTAGTCCCTCATGTACTGTGTGTAATTAAAAAAAAAAACTTTCTTTATGTATATGACCAAAAAAAAAAGTATGACAAGACAATGAGAAATTTGCACATCAACGTTATCCATCAAAACACCAAAAATGAACAGAATATTTTTTTGTTACTCAAAAATTGCCCAAATATTCATATATTGAAAAAACTCTACAGCTTCTGAAGCACCAAGGTCAGCTGCTTTCTCTGTAGGTTTACTCTGAGTGTTGAAATCAGTAAGCTGCTGTTTGCCGACTCCAAAGTCTCAGTCTCCAAAACTTCAAAACATCTTTTCATCTGACGTTTGTCTGATCTCAGGGCAGATTTGGTTTCTGACTGAGTGTCTTTTTCCCCCATGCTGCAGGATATGAAAAGACGGAGGACGCGTCGGAGAAGACATCCTTAGCTGACCAAGAAGATGCTCGACTGATACACCTCAACCAGCCGCAGTTCACCAAGTTCTGCAGCAATCGAGTCAGGTAAGGAGGTCATCGTTTTCAGTGAAATTACGTTTTTTTCTGTGTGTTTCTCGTGAGGACCCTGTCGAAGTAAAATGCATGCCTGCTTGTCCTCATGTCCACCTCTTCCCTTTGCATTCAGCTGGGCATTACGCTCTTTGCTGCCATTTTTGTGTGCTGGAAAACAAAACTGTCTGTTGTCAGTGGAGACACAATGGAGACTAAGAGCACACTTACACAATGGCGTGCTACACTGTTTCCACAGACCTCCAGACTTTGAGTCTGCATGGAAAATCATTTTTCCCCACTGAGCCGATGAAGCAGTCTTGAGGCCGTTACACACCAGGGGTGATTTTTTTTTTCACGCGATTAATTCGGACAAAAATCTACTTTTTCAAACTGCTGTTTTGTTATCAGTAAACCCACACAGAATGCAAATATTACGTGGCGAAAAAAAGCAAACCTTTTATTTTTCAGATCGAGGTCGATTTTTCCAAACATTTGCCCGGCGAACAAACGCATCAGCCAATCACAATGGTTGTGCAGAGCAGATGTCATGTCCGTATCAAATAACAACAACATAAACAACAACAGCTGACAAGCTCATCTCCCGTGTCTCTTAGCCAGGTGTTGTTTGATAGACAACACAAAGATTATAGAGACAACAGTCTTAGACAACAAAAGGCAGAGAATCAAATGGTGAGTAACGTTACCTTATGTAGCTAACGTGTGGGAGGCTCTGTTAACTTTTCACCTGTCTAACCAAATGGCTTACACCTGCCCGCCGTTAATGCCTGTGACGTGTGGGGTTGTATTTTTACTGTGTATTTTCTGTTTGATGGCTGATAAGTTCTGTTATGTTTTCTGCTATGTTTTAATATCACATTTGTAACATGTGAGCCCACTTTTCCCTCTGTGGAGTGAGCTGTCAGAACTCTTCTGCAAATTCGTGTCCTTGTGTTTCTGTCACAAATTTGTGTCGCTGCTGGTGTGAAGAGTTTTGACCCGAACATTTGGTATCTGAACAATTTGCATTTTTGTGATTTATTAGTTACAGCCCCGGTGTTTAACGGCCTTTACTGAACGTGAATAAAAATAATTTATTTGTTGTATTCGCGTGAATAACTCACTTCATTTGAGCGTGAATTCGCGTCTGTGCGAATACTAAAAAGACACTTTTTTTTTTGAGAAGGGTGGACTTGGTTGAGCTTGACTGCATTGCGAGGGTTGCTGCTTTGTCCCTGCTGCACAAAGCCCAAAACATTCAGAGATCCAGACGCTGCCGTGTCCGGGTCCATCAGATCCTCCAGAGGCAAACACAGCTTTGGGAACTCCACCACCTTCCCCTGGAGCTGCGCCTGGATGACGGCCGCTTCCAGCGCTACTTTAGGCTCACCTGACCCTATAGTGACCATCTGTTGCTTCCAGGATTCTGAATACAAGATATATAAACCTCAGGCCCTTTGTCCTAATGTAGAGTTGCTGGTTCATCCATTAATATTCACTGTATACTCACATGCTGATTTAATTTAGTGAAGTGTTTCCTCTCCATTTCTCCAGTGAACAAACCTCCGTTGTTACTTCCTCAATGTCATATGTCACCGTCAAAGATCTCAATGCTGATTGGCTCTAGCAGCATGAATTGGTCATTAGAGTTCAGACTTTTCAAGTTTCACGAATAACATGAAATTCGCTTCATTCGCGCTGCACAAATTGCACAGTTCGCTTCACCCGACAAGAATGCATGTTTAATTTCATCTTTACATTGACTTCACATGTAATGCACAAATGATTTTACTCCTCCTGTGTGAACGCAACGCTAGACGACAAACCGAACACATCCTATGAGATTCACAGCTTAACATGACAACAACAAATGTAACGTGTAAAGGGTTAAATAAACAGCTGATGAGGAGGCTGCCATGAAAACACGCTTTCATTCCAGCCTCACAAGGCTGACCTCTGTCACTTAGCATCCACCATTTCAAATGTAGTTATGCAAAGTGAAGATGCTTTTCCACGTCACTTGAAGTTACATTTTATGCTCGCTCTGCTTTAAAAATTCACACTCAAACTCGTGTTCTCTCCAGGATTTAGCATTTTGTGTGAATTGCAGCTATTTTTGACTGCGTAATGGCAGCCCAGAGGCCTTCAGTGCTTTCTACTGTGACCTGCAGGATAATGTACCACTTTGCCTTTAACCCTGCATTAACCTTCAGTCATAGACAAAACAGTTGAATTACAGCTTGCCAAGACTGTGAAGTGGCGACTTCAGTGTAAGCCTGGAGAGAATGTCCTGATAGCAAACAATCCTGGAAATCCTTGAATCTTGAAAATAATCCACTTAAGGGCCTTTTGAGTAAGTGTTTATAGTATTTTGTCTTGTAAAGAAAATCTTAAAGATACTTTGAAAACTCTACTCTGCTGTGACTGCAGAGCACTTTGCAAAGAGCAGCTGACCTGTGATGTATTTCACCTTTCAAATCTTGTATTCGACTTTCTTGAGACGACTTTTGAACACATGCCCTGCAGTTCAAACAGTGTACAGTGTGCTGGTTTTGATACGAGGCTCAACCATGACAGCATCTCTGCTATATGATATTTAATTAGTACCTGTAAGATTTGTATTTCAGTGGTGCCTTAGTCCAGATGGTTTTCCCTCTTGGAGGAGTGCGGTGCTTTTAGCAGTAAAAGGTCAGGCTTGTTGGGTCACACCGTCCTCTGTCAAGGAATATCACTGTTAGCATTCCTGCTGCCTGAGCCCTTGAGATATGTGTGTGTGTGTGTGTGTGTGTGTGTGTGCTTGGATTCAGAATGATGAATTAAAAAAGCCTGCTGAGGGTTTTGATGTTTGTGAGTCCAGCTTCAAACACAGACCTGACAAAAAACAGACACAAACAGTTTCCTGAAAGTACCTCACAAGAAAATAAATGCTGATCCTAATATTTAAGGTTTTTTTTTTTTCTTGAAGTTCATTTAATAAAAATCAGGTGGATAATAGAAATGTTACATATGTTGTTATTTAGTTTTCCTCTAAGTTGGGTTATTGAATATAACAGATCCAGGTCAATTTGCATTATTAACCTGTTTGGATGGTTAATGGTTTAAGTATATTTCATTGGGAGAGTTTATGTAATTTTGCCTTTTTCTTTGAAAAAGCATCTCTGCATATTTTTGGAATAGAAGTGTCTCACACTGGAGGCGAGTGTCCTGCCCTGAACAACAAAGGAACAGGTCAAATTAGCTGAAGCTGTTAAAATGCAAACACTAAAAATACTTAAGAATATAGCGTTGATATAAGATGTCAGTACTGTAGCAAGACGTTTACGATCGCTGTCCACCCTCCACTTCATTCAGATCAAAGGCTCCTTAAAAAATGCGGCACAGATTTGCAGAAAGTTCACACAACACAAGTTTTAATACGTAAAGCGAACGTACTGAGTCTGATGCAAAATTTCACAATTTTGTGTTCCAGTTTCACATCGAACAAAGATACATAGATTATAACACATGAAATCATTTTTATAGATTATAACACGCAGATAATCGGCACAGAATTTCACACTTGGTGTGAAACAGCTTTAACTTGGTCCATATTCAATTCAATAGTGGGACTGTACACAATATACCAGTTTTATCACGATATAAATAAATAAAATAATGGACAAAAGTTTGATTGCTTGCAGTGCTGTGCAGTGCACGCAGTGAGCAGGACGCAGCTGCATGTTTAGGCTTTTTCAAGCTGCATTTGTTTCAGATTTACCAGTTTTGGATCCAGTTCATTCAAGTTGTGTCTTGTCACATGATTTCGGCGGTTGAAGCACTGCTGGTTTGTTTGTTTGTTTGAGCACAGCTCGCAGGTGACTCGGCTTTTAGTGAGGTGTTCTTTGTTCTTGCAGTTTTTGAATTCCGTGTGTGTCATAACGTTTGCGTCAAGCCTTGAAGGCACATCGAGCTGTGTGCTGCTCTAAAGATCTAATTTGTTCGGTGGGATTGGTTTCTGTGCTCAGAGTGACCTGTGGAGACACTTACAGGAGCACGGCCTGTGATAAATGCTGAATCTAATCTTGCGAGCGACAGGAGGCTCTCACAGGTTTCTCTCGCTTGCTTGCTCTCATTCTGCCTCTGCGGCATCACTACCTGCAAAATGTGTTGCTGCTCTGCACGCGCTCGTCTCCTGACGTAACACACACGTTCCCTGTGCACGCTATTATGCGTGAGGATTGTTGTACATTGTTTGTTCAGCTGAACTGTCTGCAGACAGATCTGCTTGTGATGTAAAGGAGAAGAATGGCTGAGGTGTGGACAGCTCTTCCTATGGCAAGTAGGAGTGGCTGTGTATCCATGAAGTGCTGACACTGTGTGTCTGGTGAGGAAAACAAGGAACAATTGAGACGTGCGTAGAGAGACGAACGTGGACACACACACAAACACACAATGACTCATCCGTGCATGACTACACCTGAAATTAGTGCAATTGTCAGAGTGAAGTAACTTATTTTGCCTCATTCAGTTAACATTTACTGCACAGAGTGGTATCATGTATTAAGTTTAAGCTTTTCATTCTAACATCGTACTTTATAATTAAATGTTAAACTGCACACTTTACACCCACCTGAACTAGATAATAAAATATATCGTCACAGATTGCAGGTGAGCTGCAACGATGCTTGTTGGCATTGCCACAATCACAGATAAGAGCAGACATTAAACAGATGATCCATTCATAAGTGTTACTGGTCAAACCAGTCGGCCGAGTTCATACAAGTCCTGTGTTCTGTCTGACATCATCTCACCGCTGTGCAGCCACCAGTTCAACAGGAAAACATGTGCGTACTTTCCCAAATAGATTCAAATCTGGTTTTTCTGTGTTTATAAAATGATAAAGTCATTCCACAAAGATAGGTGTGATTTCTGCTTCTATACATAGTCTCATGTAGCCAGACATCTCCCCACAGCACTCAGCGTTGGCAGACGGTCTGGCTCTACACATACACACGCTGGTGTAGAGGAAAAAACGCTCCGCATGGTTTGTTTTTTTCTAAGCCAATCACAATCGTCACAAAGCCCCAGTTACTGCTGCTGTACCTCTGCAAAGCACTGTCAGTGGAAAACTCATGTCAGTGAAAGATTTAGATGTAGAACGAGTCCTGGCATTAAAATGTTTAAATCCTCATCATCAAAACTTGTGATTTCCAGCATGTAGGCCGCTAGCTCAGAGGTTGTCGATGTTGTTTCCTGTAGCAGTGGGGACTTTGAAACGGTAACACGCAGAAAGCAGAAGGGATGGTGAATGCCGGGCTGCTCTCTCGGCACCTACTCAGCCAATGGCAGTCTTATGCACGCAGTGCACATCTTCAAAACTGTTCTTACAGCATTATTTATTTAATTTATTTGTTTATTTGTTTATTAAGATCCCCCATTAGCTGCAGCAGAACTACAGCTATTCTTCCCGGGGTCCAACAAAATAATATGTACAGTAAGAAAGCAAAATAAAAGCATGAGAGTAAAGAAATGCTGTTTAAATGGCGTCAGAGGAATTAAGACCCCAACGTTCAACAGGAAATTTTCAAACTTCAGAGGATGAGCAATTAAAACCTATTTATGTTTTGTTGTTTGACAGTTGTTGTTGTTTCAGTTGTTTCTGTGGTAACCATGTTTGACACAAACGCACAAAAGTCTCCAAAGTGACATTAACAATACCCGATCTCATTATGCGACAATATATGACATCGTCCGTGACAGAACAAAACTCTCCAGGTAATGAAAGTGCCGAGTGACTTTTTTTTGTTGACGGGACGTCATTTTTGTCGAGCAATGCTCATCAAATGTGCCATCAGTTAGGGTGGATGGAGAAATCAGCTGTCTGTTGTATTTGTTTCTGTGTTGTCAGTCATTAAATTACAATTCTGAACCTGATATCTGTTAGTTTCTGTGTTGAAATAACACAACAGTAGACCAGACCAGTGGCTTTCAGTGTGAGGCAGGCCTCTCCTGCGCTGGAGCGCTTCAGGGGAGGCGCAGGATGAGGAGAAAAAACAAGAAACAACAACCTGTAAATAACTTAAATCTAAGCCAGCTAACTCACGTGAAGAGAATGGATCGAGTCATAAGTCCACCTACCTGTGTGAGTGCAGCTTTTCTGCATTAACCGTGAATAAAAGCAAGGACTGCTCAGGGCTGCAGGTAAAGGATGATTTATGTTCGCTCCTGTCTGTGGCTCATCCCCACATCAGTCGCCTTCGTGCTTTAAGGAAACAGTCGCTGCTCCCACTGAAATAGGGGTAAGCAAAAGGCTGTCGACAGCATACGGAAAGATAAATTGTGTCCTAAAGTGTGTTTAAACAATGTTTAGAAAAATTATCGACATTTTCAAAAAGTGTA
>JAQLOL010040851.1:0-16685 GCA_029783665.1 Naso thynnoides
GTTTGTGGTGCTAATAAACTTGAATGTCCCCCATTACACACACAAGCATTACACACACACATCTCAGAGATGGATGTCTCAAAAGCTGGGCAAATAAGACTGAAATTACTGTGAGGGCAAGAATCTTTTGTTTGTTTGTAACTCCACTGAAGAAACAAACAAACAACAAATAAAAATGAAAAAGTGAAGCACTTTTAATGCCAAACTCTGGGTTTAGGGTCCAAGGTTATTAAACATTGGACTATAATCAGGGTTAGAGGGGAGAGTCCCTTATGGTCTAGTTGTTGTAAAATATGGTCATGTGTTCATCAGAATACCACTGAGAGACAAAAACTTGTGACAGAACAAAGTCAAGATTTTAGAAGAACAGTCCAATTTAATTATTTTAATTTATTGACTCTACCTAATTTAAAGAATAACATTATATAAACCCCCCAACAATAAGACTGTCTGACATGATACACAAATGAGAATATATATCTCTACTTGTTTTGTTCAAGGAAATCAAAATTTGCAATGCAACTAATTCATTACTTAGGGAATTTTGTTTAGTTTAAACCTCCTGAAGAATGAAATTAACAAAATTTGCTACTAATTGAAAATATAAAATGGCAGTCATAAGTTTAATGTCACAGCCAAAATATTACTAGCATAAAAATACTGTTTTATGATCGTGTGTTTGCTTGTTTGTTTTGTTTGGCCTTAACTCGAGTCTCAACGATGTTCCAGCCGACGATCAAGAACTTTCAAATAAATTTCAACGCTTTAAATCAGCTGAGTACTTTCACCAGAGGCGACCTGATGACGGGACAAATCTCTTTCGAGCTCACAAAGGAGACGAAGATCACTTCCACAACGATGACAGTGAGAAAAGGAAAGGCAAAAGTCGACTGGGTGTCCAGTGGAGGAAGAAACGTGAGAGTCCACAGAACGCAAAACTGGATCTCTTGGAGTTGAAAAGCGTCATCCTGCGGGGAAATAATGGTATGCGCCTGGATGGATGCGTGCCAGTTGTGCAACAGTTAGAGGACGTTGAGTGAGATCACGCAGTTTATGTTCCCTTTGCATTTGTTCGTGGGACACCAAAATGTCAGCCTGTTACGCATGTGTATCCGTTTTCATTTCACATTCCATATGAGTGTGTATGAGCACGTTGCATTTTGGATGTGGTTTTGTTTTTGCTGTTGTTCTGTCGTTCACGGGGTCAGGTAGAAGTCTAGGTGCAAAATAATCATTATGGAATCCTTATTTAGATGAACGACCAATGACGAAACCACGACTAAAATTAACTTTACATGTTTTCTTGCACCATGACGGAGGTACTCAAAACTAAGTAATCTAGCCTGGATGGTACCGTTACAGAGTGGCTAAGCCACGCCTCTCCCGGTGGACGCCGTGGGATACTGATATCATTGAACTTTGTCCTCAATGATACACATGATTGTCAAGTTAAAAAAAAGCTTTTGCAAATCAGTGATCTTTACATTTATTTATTTTGTCTTTATTAAAGAAGATCCAGTCTCAGACCTTTATTTTTGTTTTTTTTGTGAAGCTGCTTAGTTAACTGTGTCACTCATCTGGCACAATAAAGATCACCAACACCAACATGTCCGTCACCTTAATATAATTCTATTCAATCCTCCAGAATGAGGGAAAAAATATTAAAAGAACTAAATACTGTCTCCAGTTTGAGCTGCAGCGAGGCAGAGGGGAAGTTAGTCAGAGATTCAAAATATTTCAAAATCTTGTTCTTCAGCAGTTTCGTGATAAACTGCAAATTTTTATCTTTGTGAAATTATCTTTTAAATTGACAAAATCGGCAATTGACTGCACACTTTAAACTAACTTGGCGATCTCTGTTGCCTGCTATGTGTTTCTGTTGGAAAGGTTGTGACTGAGCCACTTTATGGTGGCAGGTTTATAATTCACACGAAACAGTTGATGTAGACGTAAAGTGGTGGCTTGAGATGTTTTGAGTTCACATCTGGCAATGTGCCCTTGAGCAAGGCACATGACCCCTGACCGCTGGAGGCACTGTGCCGTGAGACAGACCCACCACGACATCTCATGTATAGGTTTCTGTGTGTGTGCTGTGTGTGTTAATTTTTACTAACAGAGTGAAAAAATTAATTTCCCAAAATTGACTAATAATTTTATTGGGATTATATAATCACAGAGTCTGAAGATACTTGATTAATTTCTCTAACGTCTCTTTTTGGAAAGTTGTGTGTCTTGTTCCCTGGTTACTTACACTTTTCATTATTTCTGCCTCTTTATTATTTTGGGACCATGCAGAGACTTCCCGCCCAGCTTCCGTGGGTCTCATGTGTAGTGTACACTGCTTTGGTAGGCATCAACAGGCCTTGGCATTTCTCCAAGGACTTTACGACAGATTCCTTTACATGCACCACCACGATGTTAGCGTGCCGTATCTCCGGGTAAGTGAGCCATAACAGTGTTAACCAAAGTGAACCAGGGAAAATAAAGAAAGAGCTGCTACAGCTGGGCCCTTGTTAACCTGATGTTCCTCTCTCTCACTCTCTCTCTCTCTCTGGTTGTTGTGTACAGTTTGTGCACTTGAACACAAGTTGGCCCTAATTTTGCTGTAATTTGATTGAAAACATTTGCATTAGTATGAGATGTTTAAGCATAAAACTGAGACAACAGTGGTCTGAAAATTTCACTTTTTCAAGACCTGACCCTTATTAAGTGTGATGTTAATGGGGCACCGTTGTCTCACAGTAATAAATAAAAAGGAAGGTGCATTAAAAAGTCAGAAAGACTATTCAAAATTACACGGACATCAATTACTAAGTTTTTATGAGAAACATTGTGTTTTAATTTATGAAATTCACTTCTCAGAGTAATTCTAAGGGAGCAGTTTGATTAGATTCCATTTGTGCACATATATCATCAATCCTACTAGTATAGTGGGCGAAGTAGACATTCATTTTTTCAACTTTTTTTTTACACAGTTAAATGGTACAAAATAACAGCAAGAACAGAGCTCTCAGGTCTGCTGGAGATCAGTTACCTGCATTGCATGGCTGAGTTATTATCCTGATTCGTAGTGTGTAAATAGCCTTTTTTCAGCTAAGAGATAAACATTAAAAATATGAAGATTCTTTATCCAAATTTATGTCCTTGTATAATTTGTTACCCTTCGTCATTGCCTCTCTGTGTTTTTTCTGCAGGCTCCTCTGTCAGGATCCAACACCATGACTGCGGGCTGCCTGTGGTGCGCCTCAGGTCCCGTCGAAATGGCAGCTAGCAGAGAAACAAGCCTTCATCCCTAGTACTCAATCCATCCATTCATTCATTCCTTTCTTCCTTCCTTCCTAGTGACGCTTGATCATTTTGATTACAATAACCACATCCAAACACTGTTTCTGCTTCTTTTTTGCAGGTGAAACTGTAAAAATAATTTGCGACATTGGGAATGCTTCATTTCGAGCAGCGACCCCGAAGGTGAAACTGGTACAAAAACAGATGTTCTGCTCCTACAACAGAGACGACAAGAAAGTGGTTCCCTAATACCTGTGACTGGAGATGTTATCGGCCCTAACACCTGTAACGTGCACACTGAGATGTCACTGCTCATACCTACAGATACACCACTCACCATCAACTTCAGCCTGAGCTCAAGAGCTACCTCTGATCTCACAGTGATATTTCCCATCATCTTGTGTGGTACCCCTGTAAGCCCTGACCCCTCACCTTATTTTAAATAGATATGGGAGCACCCTCAATCTTTTAAATGCATCTGTTCAACTTTGCACTGTTGTTTCTCAGTCTGACTTGTTATAGAAGAAGCATTTGTTTCTCAGGGTCTCAGTATCAAGTTCACCTGAGGGTTACTTTTGCCACTAAGAATTTAGTTTGTGTTAAAGTATTACTTTTCTAAATGTTTTGTTACACTTTGAAAAATGCATCTTCTTCTGCTTTGCTTTCTTTGACTTTTAAGCTACAAAATCTTAGCTTGGCATGCTAGCTCAAAACGCCTTAGCAATCTGGTCCAGTACCTCACACTTGATTTTCAGTTGCCAAGGAGGACTCAATTTTACACACCTGAAACCAATCAAAGCAAGAAATGTGACCTCTAACTAGGGTAGTCGACAGTAATGGTTATTCTTGATAACCATTATTGAAAATAAAATATTAATATTGCGTCAATGAAACATATATTTTAATGTTGTATAAATAATATGGCACCTCTGTAAGCACTTCTCTTTTTTCAGTTCCTGTCTACTTTAAGTGGATGGTAGTAATGCATCTTAATGCTGATTGTCTCCTGCCATAAAATAGAACAATTCATTAAGAGCTGCTCTGTTTGAAAAGTGTCATGGTTTTATGGACCTCTCTCTACCTCTCCATGCTCGTAATTCAGCATAATTCGTTTGCCAAAAAAGAGAGAAAAACACACTTAAGACTTAAAGTGGGCATGATTAGCTATAGACAGTTTTATAGTTTTCAATTGTTAGTGTTGTTTATCAAACTTGAAAAAATGTCATGAAAGTTCAAAAGTCTTTACATGATTGTGCTTTACTTTTACAACAAGTGACACCTCAGTGCATTCGATATGAGGCAACGACTCGTTTGCTTTGATGACTGTACTGTAGCATCAAGGTGCTTTCATTCAGTATTTGCTGTGTGGGTGGGTTTTAGCTTTTGTAATATTTGGTTATTGTTGACGTCTACAGGAAGTCTGTTATGTTTTAGGGAACATTTAAACAGACTTAAGCACAGGAAGAAGACGTGTTGCACATAGAATGTTGTAACCACCTACACAAAATCAAACATGGTAATCTCGACATAGATTTCCAGTTTCCACTTAGCCTGCAGATAAGAATCCTCCGATATTAAATGTTGATTCTCACCTCAGCTGCAGCTTGTTCACCCTGCTGCCGTCTGCCAAACATCCACTGCCGACTGCAGGGCAGCTTCTCTCCTAAGGATGTCACTTCTCAATTTATCCTCAGCACTTCTTACATTTTTTTTTTCACTTTGTATTTTGTCATTTATGTTTTTTGCTGCTGTTGGAGTGCCAAAAGGACTAACAAATGAATGAGCTTTATAATTCTTGCCTAAAGAGGATGCATGTTAGAGTATTTTAAAACCTCTTCAGTTTTTCAATGGATCATCTCATGTATTCCTAAAAAATATAAAATGAAGAGCCTGACATATTGCAAATGTGATTGCAAAAATGACTTAAATACTAGAAATATGTGTTCAGTATGTTTTTATTTTGTCATGTTGGCTGCCACCACCGTGTGTCTGAGCACATTAGCTGTTGTAATATATGTTATATTGTGTAGAGAAGAAACACTCTGTAATCTCATCAGTTAGACGTCATGTAATTAGTGCACAGTGAGGGTGAGTGTACGGTGTACTCTGAATCCTTGGTTGTCAAAGTGGCCATGTGCAAAAATTAAAAATATGATTGTACATGATGATACTGAACAAGTCCTCATTAAAGACCCTGTTCCCACCAGGTTTTAAAAAACGTTCTGAGTGATCCAATCACAAGTGGACAGCTGTACATACAGGTGGGGACGCATGTGAGATCGGATCACTCAAACCACATTTGAAGGTGATCTGAGCCACATGTGGCCACATTCTTTTAGCAGCGGGAACAGCAATCCATCCTGGGCCACATTGGAGGACCACCTACTCAACACGACGTCTGCTTTTAATTACCTGCAGACAGGAAGAGAGTTCTCCTTTGTTTTCTGGTCAACTAGGTGCGGTCTAGTGCATTGCCACCTCTTACAGGTAAAAAACAAACAACAGAGTTGGTCTTTTAAAGCCGAAATGATGTTTGTGTTTATTTGCATATCTGATCCGATCCCGAGTGGTCATTGGAGACGCATGTGGAGACGCATGTTGATGCCAGATGGGAACACAAGCAGTTAGAGCTGTCCACTTGTGATTGGATCACTCAGAACGCATTGTGAAACCAGATGGGAACAGGGCCAAAATGTATTAAATAAAAACACTGTCTCTTTGGAATAAATTTGGTCGAGTTGAATGTTTCCATTCAGAATGTATCCAACGGTGTTTAAACTCAGAGAAATTCATAATTTTATTGACAGTAACAGTTTGTGTGATGACAGCTGCAAAAAATCCAAAGAACTCCTGGCAACAGAAAACTCTTTGGTGTCAGAAAATCTTTGGCTGTGTTAAAAAAAAAAAAAGATATATTCTGATGCTTTTGTCAAATCCAGCTGAGGCTTTTCAGTAAAGTTTGATGCTTTTCTGATGTTTTTAATTGGTTCTCTGGTTTGAGTTAACACTGCCTGGTTCAAACATCAAAAAATTGTGAACAGTTGAAAAATGCATTAGAAAAGTAATCAGAAAGTAATAAAATGTAATAAGTTACATTACATTGATTATGTAATTGTTACTACTTTTCAAATAACCTATTACATTTCCAAAGTAACCCCAGCCCTGCTTGTAATGCAGCTCTGTACATTTTACAGACATCTAACTGTGGATTCCTATCAACTGCTTTCATAAACCTGCTGAATGAAAAAAAAAAAACTTTGAATTTTTTACATATATTACACCAATTGAAAGTAGGTCTGTTGAAATTTAGCTCATATTCAAAGAGATTTCACACCTTTAAAACCATAGTTGGTGATCTTGACTAACTTCAAAATAACCTGTATATCCAATGCTCACATGGGGGCCTTAAATGGTATTTTTATTATTTTTTGTTTTATATTCTAATTAATGACAGAATGCAGCCTATGTGAAATGACTTGAAATATCTAGAATTTGGGCTATTTCACATGTTTGTCACATGTGTCATCTTGTTTTGACCAGTTCTGCGCCATTGTCCTGTGCGCACGGAACAGCACACGCCCTGCTCGGGGCCCTCTGGCTCCGCCTGTGATCGCTGTAATGAGGGATGGGCTTCCGGCGTCTGCGGAATCTGTTCAATGTATAGTTACCTTCTGAGCTCAAACTGCTCAGAATTGTGTACGCGGTGATTGCTTTCCCCCTTGCATTATCCAAAAGAAACTCTTTCGGCAAAGAAGCTTCTTTTAGTTTATGTTGTTGTTGTTTGGTTTCGTCTCAACTTGAATCTCAACGATGTTCCAACAGACGGTAAAGAACTTCACGATAAATTTCAACGCTTTAAATCAGCAGAGTACTTTCACCAGTGGCGACCTGGTCACGGGACAAATCTGCTTCGAGCTCACAAAGGAGACGAAGGTTACGTCGATAACAATGGAACTGAGAGGAAAGGCGAAGGTCCACTGGTCCACCGGCGGAGGAGGGAAGAAACGCCGTCGGAGACACCACAGCGCAAAACTGGATTTCTTTCACTTGAAAAGCGTCATCCTGCAAGAAAACCCCGGTATGCGCGCACACATGCCGTTTGGATGCATGCCAACTTTGCATGCACTTAACCTTTGATGAGTGACGTGACTCTGTTCTCTTTGCAGCTGTTGGTGAGACTCCAAAACTCCAGCCTGGCACGCATGTGTATCCGTTTTCATGTCAGATTCCACAGGGGTGTGTATGAGCACTTCACATTTTTGTTACGCTGCTTGTTGTTGTTTTGTGTCGTTCAGATATTAATGTAAACAAAGTTGTAGGTGCGTTCGAGGATTTACACTTAAGGATGTAAACAACATGTAGGCTCTTTAAAAGCAACACTGTTGGCCAAACTGAGAGTTAAATTTACATGTTTTGATTCCACCATGATCAGAGGCTAGGCCACGCCCCTTCCGGCGGACTCCCTAAACAGTTTAAAGTCTTTTGAATGTTCGTCCTTTTCCGCATTTTTGCGTGCGCACTCAATGCTAGACCGAAAAATACCTGAGTAGGAATAAAGTCAGTGGAACATCAGTTTTGTCATGACTGTAAAGTTTATTGAGCACTTCTAACTCACGTCACGTCACGTGCAACTGGCAGCGTCTCTCATTGGCTGTCATCGTTGTCCATCATACGTAACCTGCTTGAACTGAGTTTGCCTAGCAACATAAAAAAAAGGCAATTTTTTTTTTTATAATCCAGAGCAAATTTTACATACTGTACAAACCAATATGGCAAAAATACATATGACGGATATTTTTGCAAATAAATTTCACAGTTTGTTTTAAAATATGAAAGTTCCACATATTTTATTTATTAACTTGGTGAGTTTAACTTTTTCTTAATTGTAGAATATTAAGGTAAGCAAGTAGAGGAAAAAAACACAGCTTACCAAACTTTACTCAGTTGCTGAAGCTATAGAGCTTTAAACTAAATTAGAAACAAGCATCAGCGTGTCAGTGCAAAAACCATTTTAATGCAAGCCTGCAGTTGGAGACCATCTTTAAGGCTTAAGCAGGCAGCCAGAGGTCGCTGTGGTACAGAGGTTAAAAGAACACCACTTGATGAGTAGCCTTGATGCAGAACACGTGTGTCAGTCAGTTGAGCCTGTGTGACTAAACATCAAGGGAAGTGTAGTCCATAATATAGTGGACTACAATTTCAGGACACAGTGTCTACAGAGACAGTGAAAAAACACAGTTCACAATATTGCCTACACCATAATAATATCAATCCATCAAACAATCAAATTTAATTTTGTATAGCCCAAAATCACAAATTACAATTTGTCTCAGAGGGCTTCACAAACTGCACAAATGTGACATCCTCTGTCCTTAGACCCTCTCGCCTGGTGAGGGAAAACTTAAAAAACCCTGAATCGATGGAAAGAATCAGGAAAAAATAAGAAACCTCTGAGAGAGCCGCAGAGGAGGGACCCCTCTCCCTAGGACAGACGTACAATGATGTCGTACAGAACACAACAACAAAACAATCATACCGTAGCAGCTACATCTTGGATTATGAGAGTGTATAGATCCAGAAGGAAGTGGAGTCCACGAGTCCAGGAGGTCAGTCTATAGGTCAGATGTGTGATCTATTGATCGAGACAGTGGTGCATTCCACAGAACCACAGAATCGTGACAGTCTTGGGTAGTCCGGACAAGGATCCCAGGCCACAAAATCTCCCACTCTCTAAAGAAAATGGCAACTGGAGACCCCAACCAGGATTCTGAGCTGCAACCATGGAGAAAATTCCTTGTAAAACAAGCTACGGCCATCGCTTAGCATGGACATACACTCCATTTTAGTTTATACATATATATTAAAACACTCATGACAAAATCTTAGTTAAGGCTCAATGGCTGCACTGTCTCCAAAGTGAGGATCCAAAAAGCTGAAAAGTAAAACAAAAGATTAAAAGGCGAAAGACTGTGAAACGGCTCAGTGAACTATGTCACTCTCACAATTTCAACGGGATCCAAAAAAATGCAGCTTTTTGTTGACTACTATACATGTTATCTCTGAAGTAAGGGCCCATGGGGTCCACTGGGAGGGGTATCATTGACTATGTTTACATGGGCTGTAATAATCTCACTATTGACCTTATTTTAAATGAAGCAATATTTTGATTGAGGTGTTGGGACTTGTTTTTAATGGTGCTGTCAGTCATCTTTTCTTCTGAAGCTAGCTGTAAACTTGCTGCTATAAACTATGTGTCACTGTCAGTCAACGCTGCGAAAACTGATAGGACGGCATAGCACTATTAAGGTGTATACATGTGTACAATAATGCGACTACAGCTGGAATACTCCACGTCTTAATTCGATTATTGCTTACTCTATGACCTTATTCGTAGTGAGGTAATCCGAAAATGCAGTTCACATGGTATTGTCTTATTTAGAGTATTGTCTTAATCAGGTTAATGTCGGAATATTGTTGTTAATGTAAACTCTGTGGCAGCCGGTTTGAATTCAGCATGGACCAGCTGATGTAGAGATGAACTGGTAGCTCGAGAGGTTTGAAGTTCACATCAGCAAATGTGCCCTTGAGCATGGCACATAAAACCTAACTGCTCGAGGCACTGTGCCATGAGACCACCGCTCTTACATCTCTCCACATTAATTTCATGTATAGATTTCTCTGTGTGCTCAAACCTGTGTGACTATGTGTGAATTTTACTAACAGAGTGAAAGAATGAATTTCCCTAAGGGCACTAATAAAGTTTTTGCTATTATATAATCACAGAGTCGGAAGATTCTTGAATAATTTTCTCTAACATCTCTTCTCTGAAATCCGCATCTGCTTCTCATTATTTCTACTTTTATATTATTTTGTGACAATGCAGAGACTTCCCACCCAGCTTCTGCGGCATTCATGGGAAAGTAATGTACACTATGAAGGTGGGCATCAACAGGCCGTGGCATTTTTCCAAGGACTTTGAGACAGAGTTCCTCTATGGGAACCCCATTGATGTCACCCGCCCAGATCTTCGGGTAAGTGACCCGTGGCTTTATGAAGCTGCCAGCTGCTGCAGCTGGGCCCTGATTACCCTCATGCTCTTCCCTCTCTCTGTGTTGTATACAGTGTATATACATGAACTAGTTGGCGTCAGTTTTACTGTAATTTGACTGGAAACATTCATGCAGAAATATGCAGCCTGTAAGCATAAAACTGAGGCAGTCTTCAGCCTGATTTTGACACAAAGACTTTTTAAAGACATGATCCTTAATAAGTGAGTATAATATAAGCACGATTGTCCTACAACAACATGAAAAAACAAAATCCAACAAAATGCAAGTTGCATTCAGATCTGCCTTTTTTATATAAAATGTGGGTGAGGAGAAGATTGCAAGAAAAAACAAATATTTGTTATTAGATGTTTGGAAGAAGATTTAGTTTTAATGTGCGAAGTTCACTTCTCACTGTTTTTCTAAATGTACAGATTAATCAAACTTCATTGGTCAAATCCCACACATATTGTACAATCCTGTCAGTATAGTGGGTAAAGTAAACATCAAGCTCCTGTACTTAACACAGTTTGTTGGCACACACACTATCAACAGTAACAATGGAGCTTCAAGGTCTCTTAAGTTCTACATCAGTTACCTTATCCCTCATTTTTAGTGTATAACAGCCATTTGTTTAGGTAAGATATAACATTAAATTTGAGATTATTTATGCTAAATTATGTCCACTTTTTATTTGTTATGTTGTAGCACTGTCTCTCTGTGTTTTTCTGCAGGTTCCTCTGTCAGGATCCAACAGCAAGACACTATGCTGCCTGTGGTGCGCCTCAGGTCCCATCGAAATGACAGCCAGCATAGAGAAAAAAGCCTTCATCCCTGGTACTTCATCTATCCATCCATCCATACATCCATCCTAATAGTAACGTTTGATCATTTCGATTACAATAACCAAACCCAACCACCGTGTCTGTTTCTTTTCTGCAGGTGAAACTGTAAAAATAATTTGTGATATTAGCAACGCTTCATCTCGAGGAGCCACTCCGAAGGCGAAACTGGTACAAAATCAGACGTTCTACACCCACAACAAAGTCAGCAGAAGGACCGTTCCCCAAAACATGGCATCTGTGACTGGAGACGTCGTCGGCCCTCACACCTCTGGCGTGCACACTGAGATGTCACTGCTCATACCGGCATTTGCGTCGCATACCATCTCAAACTGCAGCATCATTGTAGTCGAATACTACATTGAGGTTTGTACCGAGACAGACTGTTTACCTGACAGTGCAGAGCTATAAGTTACTGAAAGAAATAACTTTTTCACTTGTTCATAGAACTTGAATTCATCAGTCAAAATAAATCTGAACATGATGTTGGTTAATATGTAATTGTTTTAGTTTTGTGGATCAGAATTTGGATTATTAACTTGTTCTGGTGTATCTTGTTTTCTTGTCTCTCTCACAGGCTAGCCTGAGCTCAAGAGCTACCTCTGATCTCACAGTGATATTTCCCATCATCCTGTGTGGTACCCCTGTAAGCCCTGACCCCCCAACTTATTTTAAATAGATATGGGAGCACCCTGAATCGTTTTAAATGCATCTGTCTGTCTGTTATCTCTCAGTCTGACTTGTTACAGGAGAGGTTTTTGTTTCTCAGGGTCTCAGTATCAAGTTCACCTGAGGGTGACTTTTGCCACTAAGCACTAAATGTTTACAGGTCAATATACAGTTTGTGTTAAAACTACACTTTTGTAATTTATATATATATATTTTTAAAAATTTTTGTTACTTTTTAAAAATACATCTTCTTCTGCTTTGATGTCTTAGCCTGGCACTTTAGCCCAGACTATGTTAGCAAACTAGTTCAGTGCCTCACACTTGATTTTCAAGTGTGAAACCAACCAGAGCATGAAATGTGACCTCTAAGTAGCTCTATAGGTTGGTTGGTTGGTTGGTCAGTTGGTTGATCCACAAAAAAAATTCCTCACTCTCAGGGCTGCAGTTTTTGCTCTAGAAAGTTAAAATTAGCATGGAGGTCAAGTGTGTGTGTGTGTGTGTGTGTGTGTGTGTGTGTGTGTGTGTGTGTGTGTGTGTTTGTTTGTTTGTGTTCATGCCAATCCAGTCTTGAAGTCTGACCAAACACCCTTTTTAAAATACCATATCCAGGTGCTTTTCAGTATGCTGCAGTGCCGTGTCCTGTGTTGTATAAACATATGTGAGAAAAAAAAAGATCGAACTCTAATTTTGCCACTTTTCTAGGGATGAGAAAGACAAGGGAGGCAAAAGAATATGAGCTTGTATGACTGTTCGTTCAGTTATAGTAGATGTTGATAATGCACTGTAATGTTGATCGTTACCTGTTTTAAAACATAAAATTCATCAAGAGCTGTCCTTTAGTATCATTTCATGGAATTTGGTGTAATTTATTTTTGCCAAAAAGAGAGAAAAAAAACACTAAAGATATTGTCGCAAGCGGCAATCACCAGGTTCAAACCTTCTTTGCGTTCCACCGAAAGACGCAGCTCAATCTGCCAAAATTGAAGTTGGCTGCGGCCACTGGCAGGTTTCTGCTTTCACAAAGTTGAATGAAGTCACTTCAGCTAGTTTAAGCCTCTTTAAAGGAGACTTGCACACTTGTGTTGTCATCACAATGCCTGTGGCGCTTTAATGGTTGTGCAGTAAAACTTCAGCCATTCGTACCTCCTTTATCAGATATCTATGAAATTTGGTGTGTATGTTCAGGACATAGAAAGGGACGTCTCCAGTGAGTTTCATCATGATCGCTTATAAGGATTTTGAGTTATGAGCAAATATGTTATAGGCCACGCCCACTCAAATCAATCAATATGGCACTTCAGATTTTGGTTTATACTTGCCCCCAGAGCATGCACACCAAATTTGATGAAATTCTGACCAATGGGTTTTGATGAACACATTTCACATTCCCAGGACAAAGAACCTTGAATGTGATTAACACTGAGGCAAACAGACCAAACATCTTCAAGACAAACTCCCAGCTGGACATGCCTGGAGCACCTCTACAGGAAGATGCCAGCCACCCTCCTGAGGAAACCCACTTTAGCTGCTAATATCCGCAATCTTATTCTTTTGGTCATGACCCTACCTTCATGACCATAGGTGAGGGAAGGAATAAAGATTGAGCAGTAGATCAAGAGCTTTGCCTTTCAGTTCAGCTCTCTCTCTGTTACAACAGTGTGGAAAAGCAAATGCAAAACCACACCCACTGCACCAATTTTTTGGCCAGTGTCCTACTCAATTGTCCCCTCACTCATGAAAAAGACCCTGAGATACTTGAACTCCTTCACTTGGGGTAAGGACTCACTTCCTACTCAGAGTGGACAGTCCACTGGTTTCATGCTGATAACCGTGGCCTCAGATTTAGAGGTGCTGATCCTCATTCCAGCCACTTCACATTCTGCTATAGACTGACCCAGCGAGTGCTGAAGATCACAGACTGATGTTGCCATCAGGACCACATCATCTGTGAAAAGCAGCGATGAGATCCTTAACCCACCAAACTGCAAGCTCACCCATACTCCGCAGCACCTCCCACAAAATCTTCCAAGGAACCTGGTCATAAGCCTTTTCCAGATCCATAAAGCAGATGTAGACTGGTTGGCCAAGCTCCCAGGGCCCTCCAAGATCCTTGCTTGAGTAAAAAGCTGGTTGATTGTTCCATGACCAGGACAAAATCTGCATTGTTCCTCTTCAACCCGAGGTTTGACTATTGGCCAAACTCTCCTTTCAAGCACCATAGAGTAAACTTCCCCAGGGAGGCTGAGTAATGTGATGCCTCTGTAGTTTGCACACACCCCCTGGTCTCCATTTTTGAATAGGGTAATGACCAATAGGGGTCTGCCACTCCTTTGGCACTGTCCCAGACTTCATGACAGCCCCTCAACAGCAAAAGCCTTCAGCATTACTAGGGGGATCTTATAAATCGTACCTCAGCCTCATCCTCCTGGGGATTGATGTTGATCCCCCATCATCCTTCAGCTCTCCACCTCTCAGTCAATCTTGACATCTTGTCTTAAGTTTACCTGCAGCTGATACTGCTAACATCACAGAGGTCAACTAGCTTTGCACAAAGAAATCTCTGTAACAACTAAAAACAACACAAAGCCAACAACAACAAACCTAGCATCACCTCTGTGTCACAGGTTTTGGCCCTGCTCGTTGGACCAATTGGAGTAGACCAATTGGAGCAGACACGTCCAGCTTCTTCAATTCCATCAACTCTGCAGAAGTGAATTTTTTCTTTTGTTCAGACAGATAAGTTTAAGGAGATGTTTCTTTACCTTGATATGTTTCAACTGACAGCTCCAGTCTTCCTCAGAAGCATCATCTGACGTTGCGTCGTGACGTGTCTTTATCAGCTGGTGTTTCCCTGAGGGCGTGACCGGCTTAGCCATTGGACCAATCTGCCAGGCCGGTCACGCCCCCTGATGGTTTCTTTTGTATCCGAGTAGACAGAATGAACCTTTTTCAACTAATCCATCAACTCTGTATTCAGAGGCCTCATTACCAGCCAGGCCATTGTAGGCAGCTGTACCACCAGCCTCACCACATAGGTTAGTTTCTACCTCTAAATGACTGAATTCAAAATTTAAGTTCTGTCCCTATTTAATGATTATTATTCCATTGCTTCATATGCGATAGTTTTGCTCCTACACTGAAAGATGGGCGGGAAGGGAAACCTCTGCCAATCATCCTGTGTGATACAATGGGATTGGAGGAAAGCATAGGGGCGTGGCTTGATGTAGATGACATCAGCAGCATCCTTAAAGGTCATTTGCCAGACCATTATTAGGTACATATTTTTTGTTATTCTCGAGGTAACTTCAGGAAAGATCCAAAGTATACTGGAGCACATGGATCAAGGCAGCATTTTTTTTTATTTACAAATAACGTTTCAACGCCAAGTGCGTCTTCAGATGAAGATGCATGTGGTGAAATGTTAGTAATAAATAAAAATTTTGCTGCCTCGATCCATGTGCTCCAGTGTACTTTGGATCTTTTTTGAAGTTACCTCTTAAGTATTGCATGCCCTACTTTGAGAGCACTGGATAGGCTTCCAGCTCCATGTACAGAGGTTGAAGCTTGTGACACTCCTTCCTTTACAGCTTTTGTAATGTTAAGCAGCATCTTAAATGTCTGAGCTATTGATTTGTCTGCAGTTAACTGAAACTTCAGTCATTTTCTACTCACCTTCATGCCAGAAGAAAGTAGAAGGTCTAATGAAGGTTTTTTAGTCCAGGATACACTTAGTACATTTACATGACGTTAGAGAAAACCGATTTATTGTGTAAGTCCGTCTACAATTGGACTTTTAAAAGGCATGTCACATTTCTCAAAGTTGAGCTAACACTCCCATTTGATGTGACTGTGAATCGATTTACTTCAACATTTATACTCTTAGACCAGACCCAGATTGGCCTAAGCAGTCCGCGTGTGATTGATTGTCCCCATGGTGTTTTTGACCCAGAGCTCCAACAGCATAAATTTGTAGAAGAAATCCAGGAAGAAAACAAGAATTCTGTAAGCACGAGGGGAAGTGTTTATTGAATTTATAACAAAGGGGAAGTGTATGAAGTGCATAGCTCTGTGAAGTTGTCTTTGTTTTCACCGTTTAAATGGATTCCACTAGCCTCTTGCTAACTTTTTTTTTGGAAGAAGGTCCAATAGCAACCAGCTGAACGGGGCATATTGCCACCTACTGTAGTGGAGTCCCACGACTAATCAATTCTCCCTCAGTGCTTGTACACTAAACTGTGCATGTAAATGTACTTAGTGCTGGAGTTTCACAGGACCAAGGCTTAACCTCCAAAACAAATGAAGTGAATAGAGACAGAGGTACAAACAAGAAAAAAACAACAACATAAAAATCCATAAAATGCCTCATTTGGCCAAACATGAAAAATCTACTTAAGCGTCCACTTTTCTATAGGAATACATACTTCCTACGGGCACTGCACTAGTTTTTTAAATTTTAACTATTTATTAATTCAGGGAGGGTTCCACTAAGAGTGAACTCTCTTTTGCAGGGACGCCCTGATCATAGTCGCGCACTTACACACACATACCTGTAAGCTGCCCAGTACAGCAACAGTAAGCAGCTCCACTGGAGCGATTGGGATTAGGGGTGGAGTACGGGTGGGCAAGCAGTTCCATTCACTTTTACCACCCACGTAAATCCTACTGGTCAGGGATTTGAACCAGTGACCTTCTGATCTCAAACTTGCCTCTCTAACCATTAGGTCACCACTGCCCCATGTTAAGGTTAATCACAATAATCTTGAGCTTGTTACTAACTTCACTTCTTCCCCGGAGTTGTCTGTGCTCTCTCGCCCGCAGGTGAAGGCGAGCTGGTAGGGGCTGG
>JAQLOL010041009.1:0-16666 GCA_029783665.1 Naso thynnoides
TGGCATGGGGTTGGACATTTCTGTAAAGTTTGGTGAGTTTTTGCCCATGGGAAGTATCTTCCGATTACAATAGGGTCCTTGGCTGCTTAGCAGCCCGGATCCTAACAAACAAGAAAATTTTGGGGAAATTTTTAAGGTACCTGCTGCTTGCTGCTTACCGCTTTTCCTCACACAGAGAAACACTGTGGCTCACTGCCACGGACAGGTGTAAACCACAATTTTGTCTTCGCAAAGATGGACACCTATGTCTACTCTCTCTCTCTCTCTCACACACACACACACACACACACACACATCATGGTATATGAGGTTAGTATTTGTAAAGGTCATAGAAAGTGTGGGGAGGGTAGATATAATTATTGAATAATAAAATTTTTAAGTATTCTCATACATTCATTAATAATACTTAAAAATTTTATTATTCAATAATTATATCGATCCAAATTTTTCGAATTACAAGACCACTCAAAATGGTCTCATAAACTAACTCTTGTAATGCTGGTATGTAAGCATGAAAATTGGTTTAATAAACCACATATGCCAACACACACACACACACACACACACACACACACAGTGAGTTATTTGCAGACTGCAGTCTTGACACTTCCTGTACATTTTGTGGGTAATATCATTGTCTATTAAAAATGATTAATGTAGCAAATCCAGGGTGAGCCACAGTTGGAGCAGCTACCTTCAAGTTGTCGTAGTTGAAGTCGCTCTCTGGTGTCTGGCCTGCGATCTTGTATCCATGATGTGCCTCCACAACTCAGTCAAAGAAGTTTTTTAAGAAAAAAAAAGTGAAAGAAAGGGCAACAAACTTATAAAGTACATAAAAAGTATAATAGACACAGCAAACTTAAAAAAGTTAACAGAAAACAAACGCCACACAAAATAACTGATAAATAAATAAATATGGGGAGTATATATTCTTTTAAGGCTCATTATACAGAACTTACAGCACACTAGAGGTTGGGCAGAAGCATTCCAATTATCATTAGGTATACAGTTTATATCTGAGGCAAATACAAGCAGTTTTCAATGCATTTTGTTTATGGAATCTCTAACAGTGTTTCTAGACATCTGAAAGTCACTACAAAACACACAGAAAGATGGTTGTGGGTCGGAAAACTTGCATTTATGTAAATAGAACTTGTCAAGAAACATAAGTAAATTACTTCAATAAGTTTGATCCTTCAGGTTGTTAACATGACTAGAAAATCCAAATGACACATCACTGTAAAACAAAATACAGTTTGGGAGCAGGGTGTCCTTAATAAAATTTAAAAAGTGTTTCTAAAACATCTGAGTATGTTGACAGTGCCAGAACAGAGGAGGTGAAGTTTCTACCTGATCTGAACAAAAAGGTTAACTGGTGTCTTTATCCTGTTTAAATCCAATGAGAAAATGTTAGACTGGACAACTCTTGTGAAGAAGTTTGAAGGAGACTTCTCTAACCTTATTAGCGATGAAGTGTCTATGGGGTAACGACTGGCAGACTCAGGGGGGGCTTTGGGGGCAATTGCCCTCCTCTAGTTCTCTATAATGTTAGAAGTGACTTTTGGAAGCCCCTATGGTAGATATAACACGATGAAGCTCCTTCTAACGTGTCCTTCCAGCAGACAAAACATTGTAAAGTTCCTTCTTGGGTGCCCTTCCAGTGGACAAAATGCAGTAAAGTGCACAACGACTTTTTGCGTACTGGTGCCCCATTGTATTCAACAAGTGCCCTTTTTACTTTTTTCACCCCTGCTCTTCAAACATCATGAATCCGCCACTGCTTGTGACCAGGGCATACCCTTCTCAAAGCAATCCAAATACCCCATGTTATAAGGTTTAGTGGCAACCTTATTTTGAAACAGAGAGTGGCCAAGTCTGTTGAAGGAGATGGAGAGAAGCAGATTTTTCTCCCTGGAGTGTCAACGAGATGACAGCCTGGCAAAGAAAACCCTTACAAAGGGTCAGGACACTGTAAGGGATGGAGCCAATAACCTGGATAAACAACTTCACCGTGGTAAAAAAATAAAATAAAATGGGCAGTGAACTCATTGTGGGCCATGAGATGGCCTGCTGGAGCGATCAGGTGACCAACCAAGGAATACAAAGAGTATTTCTGTCAAACCAATTTCTACTAGAAGAGACTTCTGTGTTTAAGCAAAATATGACCATTTTTCTAGATATAACAGTGCTGAGGTGAAAAATTGTGCTTGTAAATAAGCTTCCATGAAAGTAGAGCCTTTTTATGGAGTTCTGCTAGTTTGAAGGGGATCTTATTGATTTATAGTTATAAATCCAGCAGGAAATTCCTACTTCCAAATTGTTCGAAGACAAATTTGGGGATGAAGTTCCACAAAGATGAAAAATTTCCCAAAAGTTGCTTTAACCATTTGATTTCAAAAACATTGTTCATGCAGGAAAAGTCCTAAAAATCCAGACCACCCTTTTCATGTGAATTTACAGTGACAGACTTTCTAATATAGCGCATTTGATTTTTCCACTGAAATTTAACAGCAATTAATCTTTTTTTTTGGCTATTCTGTTATGAAGAGCAATGATATATAGACCAGCATGGAAATACCTTCTGCTTTGGGCGAGAGGGTTCAATCCCTCAAGGAGAGATCTCTCTGTAGCCAAAGATTAAATTTAGTGTCTGCTTTCTTATTAACCAGATTTAAATTAAGAGGACACCTGTCCTGCTGCCCTTAAATTAGAAGTACACCTAGACAGTTGACCTTAGATTTAACTGGGACATCATTTTTTGAGATGACATCACTGCTTTTTAAGCAAAAAATTCACTTATGGTGAGGTTACGATGGAGACCTGACGCTTTAGCAAGGAGATTTTGATCATTTTAATAGTAAGTTTTCCCTGCAGAGCATTTTTAAGGAAAAAAGCTTTGTCATCCGAAGGCTGACTTAATAATATTTTCCTTCCAGCTCTAGATATATCCTCTAAATGACTAGATTTAATAAGGTGAAAGCATTTGAGCAAAAATCAGAAAGGGGTACACCGAGGTAGGACAACCTAGCTGTATGCCTTCTTCGAGACAAAATTTGGGAGTAGTTAGTACCATCGCTCAGTTTCACTGAGCTGCTTCTGCTTCTGCTTCTGTTGACATACAGGTTTTCACTGCATTGCAGGGATACTCACCAAAGCCAAATTTCTTAAGACAAGAGCAAAAAAGGATGCTCAGCAGTATCAAAGGCTTTGTAAAAGTTGAGAAAAAATATAAAGCTGTCCTCAAAGATCAGATCAGAATAATTAATGAGGGTAAATTAACTCAGAGTTTAGGATTAGAATCAGATTTTGTTGAGCCTCCTTTGTGAAACTGGACCCAGGACAGTTTTCTTAGCTGATGTTTGGATAAAGAGTCTCAGTCTTGCTAGTTTACCTTTTTGTCTGATGTAATGTGTGGAGAACCAATGAGCGAAAGGCTGTTAATCTTGAAAATTTGGATTGTTTTCAGTTAGATTTGATGGGCGTGATCAGTGCTAGTTTGAAGCTAAAAGGAACAGATTCAGACTCTTCAGGTAAACTTCATCAAACTGTGTTTGTTTACAATAATTTATCATTTTTTTTGTTGTTACAAAGATGAGAAATGCTCCGACTTGTCCCTGACAGTTTTTGTATTTTACTGATTTGATGTTGGTAGAGAGAGAGAGGAGGGACAAAGAGAAGAGGTACTTCATCTTTCCATGAGAGAACAAATAAAATCTTTTATTAAATAAAATGCTTTGTCATTTATTTTTTTTCCCATCTTTTCACCAATGTGTCTTAATTTAGAATATTAGAATAAGTGGGTCTATATCTGTGTTGTAAACTGCACTATGTAGTGTGATCACCATTTTTTTGTAGTGTTGGAATTCTTAGTGGATAATTTCATTCACTACATAGTGCACTATAAAATATCCACAATGCTCCATAAATTTAAGTGTACATACAATGTACCCTACATTTCACCAGCGTACAGTATACCACAATGCAATGCGGTTGTGTATTTCCGAAGGAGAAGAAAAAGTAGCCAGGAAGCCATTGGGGTTTGCTAATGTTAGTTAGCATGTTTGCTAATAGAAGTTGGTCGACAAATTAACCAAGACGTAATAAACCCCTGAAGCAAATTTACTTTCGCCTGCGTCTGTGCTGAGATGCAAAAGCTTTATCCAAAGTAGCAAGACATTCAGAGGAATTATATTGTAAAGGCTTTAGCCACCAATAGCTAAATTAGCCATTAGCCGTTAGAATTTGTGAACTATTTCTGTTATTGTGGGTTATGTTGGAGATCACGACCGATCAGGACACCATAGCTGACAAAACAAACATCCTCATCCTTGGAATTTTACTGGTTTATTTGGGATTTAACATTGAAAAAACTACCATGCAACATCAACACAACCCTCACACATTTCAGCTCTGTACTTCTGTGTGCTTGGTTTGTTTACATGATACTGGGAAAACCTGCTTGCATGGCAAAAATATCCGGCTCATATACTGATGTACTGATTTTTGGAAAATTTCTATGTAATGTTTGAAATTTGTCCAATCATTCCCTAAGTAGTTCACTATATAATACACACCATATAGGGAATAATGAGGGAGAGAGTGAATGAGTGAACAATTTCAAACACAGCTCTAGTTGTGTCTAACTAACTGTACACTAAACTGTGTTGTTACAGTTAAAATGATTCAATTCAATCGAATATTAATTTTGCTGTCGATTGCAGAGGTAACAACTGAAGCTTCGAAGCATTTGGGTCAGCCCTACTAAAATCACCTTTCAAATAACCTTTCAGCATATTGTATTCAGGTGGTCTGAAAGAAAACTAGATTTTTGCTCCTCTCCTCGGCTCTGTATTTACACTGTGACGAGACTTTCAGAAAGTTCTGTGTCATTTTAGAGAGTTTGTGTTCCTATTGGCTCTCGACAAAGGCAGATGTGCATTCACATCCCCTCAGTTGGTTGAAGCCTGACACAACAGCAACAGCTAAGGAGAAAAGGTTGCTGTGGACTCATGTTTGTACATTCAAATTTTTGGTTTAAATCGATCTGTCATCCCCCACCCCACTCCCAAAAATCACATTTATGTGCCTATGTGTGTAGAAATAAAACTTTACTGAATAAACATGCTTACTTATTTAAAAAAAAAAAACCTTACGTAAAATCCTTCTCTCACCAAAACAAAAATGGATTGTGTTTGCCAGCAGCGTTTCTTGTTAACTCAAATAAAACACCGTGTTACCTTCAATTCAGTTTAATGTATTACCTCCGCCATGTTCACTCGTACAACAACAACAACAACAGTACACTTCCCCCCGCCACATCCGGTCCAAACCAAAATAAAAGTACCAAAACCGGAAATGCATAGTTAACAAACTCACTCTCTTGTTTAAAAAAAACAAAAAAACAAACCCTGAGGATTTTATAAAGAGAGCATAACATTATCCATGACATAGACAAAGCACAACCTGAATATTGTCTTACAGTACCTCAGTGCCATTTAGGTAAGAACAAGATTTCATAACAAATGAACATAAGATTGTACATCATAACCTGACTTAGCTTATCTTCTGACCGTACTTTAGTGCAAAGGTGTAACAATGATACACAAAATAAAGTTTTCAGTTTAGTGCAAAGGTGTAACAACGATACACAAAATAAAGTTTTCAGTTTAGTCAAACTTCCATTGTCCATCACTCAGTGCTTTAAGTAACTGGTGGGCTGATGCACCCTTTTTTGTGAGACAGTCTGCAAGTTGGTCTTTGGTGTTGTTCCACAACACACGCTCAATCCTCTGCATTTGGACAAGTTCTTTGATGCTGCTTATCTCCAGATGAAGTCTTTTCTCAGAGACAGACTTTGTAGACTTAAGTGCATCAACAAGTGAATGGTTGTCTGTCACACAGATTATAGGTGGTGTGCACGCAGCGCCACCTGATGTCAGTTCAGAGAAAAATGTAGCTAGAAAGATTGCATTGTCTATTCCATCAGACATTGCCAATGTTTCTCCAGCAAGGGTACTTCGCACAACTCTCTTTACTCTCTTTGACTGCCAGGTGAGTGGTGAAAATTTACCATCTTCTCCCATCAAAACAATTAAATGTCCTCCTTGAGTACCTCCATCTGAAAGATTTCCAAAGGAGGCATCACTAAACACAACTATCTTAAGAGCACTCTCTCGTCCCAAGTGTTGGAAGTTTAGTATTATTTTCTTAGACTTCAGCTTACACACAATTCTGTTTGCCTCATGAATTGTTTGCACATTTGCATTCTTAAACATAGAGGCTAAGTTGCTGGCATCAAACAGGACATCCGGCCTGCTCTGCCTTGCCACCCAGAGAATCTGACCTATTTTTGATCTGAGTTGATCTTTTTCCTCTTCATGGAGCAGGGAGTCTTGCTTGACAGCTCGTGAAGGATCCATATGTATGGGCTGCATGTGTTGGATGTAATTCTCCTGGTGAATCTGCACAGTATTATTAACAGTCACAAAGTCTATTCCAACATAGCAGAAACGATCATGCTCCTCTCGTCCTACTTGAAAAACTGACCTGAGGTGGGGTATCACTGTTTTGGAGAAGCTTTGAGTGCCTCCCCATAGGAAGTCGTCAACATGACAGGCCAGTACCCCAGTTACAGCACAGTCTTTGTCAGTCCAATAGAAAACAGCAGGGTCTATTTTGGACATTTTTCCACCTGCTTCCAGCACTATCTCTTTCACTCTGTTATACCAGTATAGTGAGGCATCTGCCAAACCGTACATGTAATGTAATGTAATGGATGTAAAATTCAGAAACATGTTTTTATATATAAGTGTTTTATTACCTGATAATAAGAGTAGTTTGTTGTTGTTGTTTTTTTTTAAATCAGTACCTTAATAAAACGAGCCCGTTATATGTACAGTACAGAGGAATGTTTAGATGGTAGCCCAGAATGGACAAACCAAAGACATTTGGAAGCATTTTTTGTGAGTTTTGCATCCATCGTAGGGTCTCCCACAGGCTTGGAGGCGTAGGATGAGTGGAGAGATATTCACTTGGTTGCAATCTCCAACCTCACCACTAAATTTCACTAAATCCTACATGGTGGACTTCAAGTATGGACAGTTTTGTCACTAGTTAACGATTTTTTTGGTTTAGCAACACAATCTTGCGTAATTTAGCAACCAGCTTTGCTCACTTATTACTTCAAAAGGACATTGTGGGAAGCCTGCAATTTACGGTGGCATGCAGACAATGATCACAATGCAAGTTCCCCTACTAGCTTTGGAAAAGAAAATACTGCAGGTGTTTTAAAGGCAAAATAATAGAATGCAATACAGAGTTAAACTGCACTGCCACAGTATTTCACTCCTTATCTTAACTGAAAAAGAGGAAGTGTTTATAACATGAAAACATTGTATACCCACTGCAGAACCGTTTCTCTGAGTTCCTCTTTTGAATTTATTGTTCTTGCCTGTAAACTTTTGTAATCCTTTGAGCAACGCAAATAGAGCACAATTTTTATGATCAAAATGGGGTCTTCCTAAAGTGCAGGACTTGGTGGACCTAATTCTAGGTCACACAAGCAACATCAACCCCAACTTTTTTACCCAAAACCCTCCAGTAACCAAAGTCCTCGTGCCAAGTGCCTGCACTGCCATTAGTATGTGACACAGAATAAAGCCCTTGATTTACAAATTTTCCTAGAAATGTTTGGCGCTCCATAATCTCCCCTCTTGTCTTCTTTTTTCATCCCACTTCAGACCTTCCGCATCAAACCCCCCATGTGCATCACAATGGATGACGCAGATTTCTTCCTGGCAGTTTTTGACAAGGCCATCCACAACTATATGGAAAGAAGATGAAAGACCAGTTAAAGTTAGCTGGATTGCTCAATGCCAAGTACTACACATTCAAACCTGCTGAACAGTGGACTGATTTTATTTTTGGTAAATGTTTTAAGATGTTTAAAATGTCCACATCAACAAGGTTGACCCTTTGCAAACCAACCGCACATTGGACCTTCTCTCAATCACATTTAATTATGTTGTAATTGAAGACTATACATGTAACATACCTCACTATGAAAAGTATATTGTGCAGTGCCTTCTAAAACAACTGACTTGAAGTTCAGTTTGCTCTTTTTTTTCTTTGGAATTAAGCGTGGTATAATATTGTATGTCTTATGGTTTGTAATTATGAACACATGCTGTGCTACTGATTATAGTTGTGAATGTAATAATAATGAATCTGTGAGCTTGAGAATTAACTATTTGGGCTATTAATTGCCACCTGTAAGTCCTTATTGGTACTGTGTATTTGTAAATTAATCCCCTTTTCTTTATTCTGGATCTAAAGCAGATTAATTCCGCAGTACTTTGCTTTGCAGTGTCCACTTGGTCTAATGGCTTTTTACTCTTGAACACTGAACAAGGATGATTTAATTGATACTTCATTTTTCAGGCTGCCCAATAAAGGGCTATGAGTTAAATCTTCTTTGAGCTGCAGTGGTTAGAAGAGTTAAGGTTCCTGCCAGCAGTAGCTATGGGTTGTAATCACGGGAAAGCACTACCTCAAAAACTCCCATGGCTTACATCCACCTGAAACAAAAATTTCCAGAAAGTTGAAAACTGAGTTCAAAGACTCTGTCAAACACTTTCAAAGTGGCCTTTCTATTGTCAGCTTTGACACTACTTCACAGAGACAAACTACGTGTGAAAACCTTGAACTAGATCTTATTAAGAATTTCCTTCAGGAAAAGTCTACTCACTACTTTTCTTAAAATCTTTACTTCCTTTTTTAGACACTGGCATATAACCCAGAAAAAGCTTTTTCAGCTGCTTCAGGAAACAAACAGCTGCTTCTGGGTCATATGCCGTCGTTTAACTTTGTGTTTAAGTGTCAGAACATGAGAGGACACAACTAAACATTCGATGAGTTTCACGTCTTTGTAAACAAGTGTTCATTAGCCGAGTGCACATGCTCCTCTGCTGTTTTCAGCCAGCTGTGAGCTCCAGCTCTCAGGATTGCATCGTTTGTCATATTAATACAGTAGATCATTGTGTATAATTTGAAATTTCCTTATTATAAGGCTTATTGTGCAAAAATTTAACTTCTCCTTTAAGCTTTACTTTAATCCCTGCTTACGCAGCTAAGAAAGTACTTCATATGTGCTCCAGATGCTGTTACACAAAGGAAATCACATTGTCTGCATACAGGAGTAGTGACCGATGTCTTCAGTCCTCTCACAGATGGTCTATGAGACACTGAAATGTGCTGGGTGTGATGCATAACCCAAGAGCATTTACTTGTAACTGAACACAAGTAATTGTCTTACCTGACTGTAGCATCTGACCAAATTCTGGGTTGAAAACCACAAAGCTCCAGCAGGGCTTTGAAGGACTTGATTCTTTGAAAAGTTTCATGTCAGCCAGAATGTTGTTCCATGTTTACATTTGTTCTCTGCCTTTGCCGTACATTAACTCTTCTGTTGTATCCGGTTCTCCGACTCTCTCCTGCCCTAGAGTAACCCCTATGTTCCTGCCATTCACATAACCAGCCTTCCTCCACCTGTTCTCACTGTCTAATTAGCTGTGCAGTCTGTGTACTCACCCATTCACTCTCCCTCAGATTCTCCGATTCCTCACCTTTCTCTCTCTTTATACCTGATCCCATCAGGACAATTTTGTGTTCTCTTCTAAGTGTACCTTGTGATGATCTTTGCTTGTTATCTGATTGAAGTAAAGCTTAACATTTCACTTCACCCACCTGGTCTTGAGTTGTGATTTTGGGTCCAAAATCAGATTACTGACTCATTACCAAAAGTGAAGGGATCTTTTTTCTTCGTAGTCACCTGTCTGTTATCCTTGCACATTGGTGTGCTCACATAATTAACTTATTGGCACAGATGATTTAGGTCTTGATTGGTTAATATGGTTTCAGCCTAGTTCAGACTCAGATTGGGAGAAAACAGAAAGGTTGTTATGCATTCTTCGAAAGGAATCCCACAGTTTATTAACTTGGTACAACCTACATTCATGTCAGACCTGCAAACACTCTTCTATTTTTATATAGATTTTTTTATGTAGCCTTGCTTGTTGCTTTTTAGCTCCTTATGGCTAAAATCACTGAGATGTAATTGTGGTTCACTTGGTATGGCTGTACCAGAAGTATAACCTATATAGCCCTGAAAATCCACAGAAAACTATGCTATGTCCCAAAAGACAGGGTTATATTACTGGCACAGTTCAAAGTAGAGTGAATTTAAATGCATATCATCAAATCACATAAGAATAACTGTTTGGGTCACTCCTCCAAATAGCACAAACACCAAATTCAGTTGGACAAAATTTGGGCCATGTCATCGTTAAAACTAATGTTTTTCCTTGTAGAAATTACATAATTGTGGTGAGTGTATATCTAACAACATGGGACAGCAAATCTGGCCAATTCAGTCTGCCTCTCAGTGTTAACCAGCTGACTGATCATACTCCCACTCACCTCTGAGAAAAACATGCATCATCTCTGGCCTGCAACAGGAAAGAACCGGAACCATCCAACATCAGTATCTTGCCCTCTTCTTAGACTCCCAATCAGTGAGTATGTAGGGGAAATAGTGGCCTAGTGCCGCTGGTTATATATTTATCCTTGTGACGTTGCAGAGAAATCATTGTAGTTTGGTGGGATCAGGGTACGATTGGCTGGACGATGTCCACCCATCTTTGCGACTTTGTAGAAAAAGAAAAGCCTGAGCTGACAGGAGCCAGACAACTAAATGTGCTAAGTTCTGTAGCTGCTCAACATGTACAAAGTTGGTTTCTTTTTAAGTGGCCACACTACAGGTGTCATGGGAAGGACCTGCTGTTCACTTGGTTTGGCCAAATTTCACCAGGGAATAGGTGAGTTACAAATGAAGAGATGAACATAAATATAATTTGTTTATTAATGTCTGTTACTGATGCTTACACAATCTGCATAGAAGGCAAACTATATAACCCATAAGTTTATTGCAGTAGGTGTGAAAAAATTGTCTGGTAAATCTTTTATGCTCTTTAGCTCATGAATTGATATCCTCATGTAATTAAAGGGCAGATTAATCTATTTGAGTTTATGTAAAACTCCAAAAAAACATTACTTTAACTATAAGCTGCAGTAGAATTTAGAGTTTAGAATTTGAATTTTAGAATTTAGAGAGAATTTGAAGTTTATTTATTTATTTACACATGTATTTATAGTTATTACCAACACATATGCAAATCCAATAAAACAGTTTTATCATATTATCTAATATGAAAACATGAGTGGTTAAATGAGGTAAATGAAATGTAGAATTATAAATTATCTCCACTTTTCCATGTTCAAATTCTCCTTGCTAATATAACTGGACTGCCAATCAAATGAGATCCAACTGCGATTTTCCAGACTGAGAAAAACAGGAAGTTCTCATGTAGCTTTTACTTGAGTTGCATAAATAAACCATCAACCAGGTGATAATCTGATTAAACATTGACCAGATTATTGAGAATGTCATGAAAACAACACAGGGTACAACCATAATGTGATGAACTTTACGTCATATGTGTATTTTTTGTAAATAATAAGTAGCCTGGATCTCTGAAAGGCTGCCAACATCTACAGTCTCGTTAGCAATTCAGTAATAACCCGGCTACAACACAGAGACCAGACTATCACCTTAAGACTTCAGTGTCTTTGATCAGCTTGTGGCCTTCTGCAAAAATGAAACATCGTCTTTACCTCTTTATGAATTTTAACTGAAACAATTTCCCAGGTGCAGTTTACCAGAAATCAGCCGTCAAATATCGTCCAGCAGGCCTCCCAGAGATGCCTCCATGCAATTTCAAACCTGAGGAATACAAGGTAAGAGCAGTGTGGCAACCAGGCCGTGTCTGTCTTACACAATTAGACTTTGTATGGCTTAGGAAAAAAATCAATATGGTCCTTATTATCCTGTACTGTAACTGTTCTCCTGTGATTTTTCTCCACTCAGGGTATGTCCAAAGAGCGGATGATGGAGATCCGCAGGCAGAATTGCAACCCTGTGACCATGAGGATTACCTACTATAAGAAGCCAGTGTTCATCCACCAGGGACACATGCAGTGGATATGGGACGTGGATGGGAGGCGATATTTGGATCTGTTTGCTGGTGTGGCTACTGTCAGCGTGGGCCACTGCCACCCGTAAGATGTACCTGCTGTAGTGTACAGTAGTAGCATATTCTATTCTCATATATGGTTTGAAGTGACTGTTGCTCTGATTCTACATCCGTGTGCAGGAAGGTGGTTGCAGCCACAGAGAAGCAGCTGAAGAGACTGTGGCATACGACAAACATCTACGTCCATCCTTCTCTCCATGAGTACTGTGAGAAACTTACCTCCTACTTACCAGATCCTCTAAAGGTACCCTGTTTAATTTGATCAGATGAAGACGGGAGGAGTCTAAATATATAGACTGTAATTAAAAGTCATCTGGTCTGTGTTTCCCTGCCTAGGTCGTATATTTGACCAACAGCGGCTCAGAAGCCAATGACCTGGCGATGCTGATGGCTCGACTTTATACGGGCAACTTTGACATCATCACTTTCAGGTAGAAGAGTTATCCTCATGTGCATCACAATAACATGGAAATTTGGAAGTGATTGTAGCAATTCATGCTTTAAATGTTTAAAAGAAATTTTGATTTTTTTGTTTTTTAATCTTTCAGAGGTTCATACCACGGAGGCAGCCAGCAGACAATGGGTCTTACTTCCAACTCACCATATAAATACCCCATCGCCACCAGTTCAGGCTGCACAAACGTACGTATGCATTAATGTATTAACATATGCAGCAATGCACAACAACAACAACAACAACAAAAGAGTAGAATCAGTAATTAAATTAGGTAGAAATTTATTTTTGCACTAATGATCCCTTTTTGTGAGGCTGCCATTCAAAAACTTTTCAAAAGGTAGATCAGTATGTGAGAACATCATCATTCACGTGGCCGTGATGAACTGACTGTCGACGATTCTGACAGTCAGGTCAGTAGGTTCAAGCAGAAGCTGTGACATTCATCTTTGTACCAACAAGCACAGGTGCTGTGTAGAATGTGCAGTGGTGAGCAGAGAACTGAACATTTATACTAAAGCACAGATGCTTCTCGAGCTTGGCGTTGTGCGAGACAACTGTGATTTATTTCAGGAAAAACATACAAACCAGAGTGTTTTTACTCCAATAAGTGTATTATGGAGATAAGGCTGTCTATGCAAGACTACAGCTGAGCCGACAACGATGTTCTTAGTCACTAATGAGATCTGTTAATTTTTTTTGTGATGATTTTTGTGAAAGAGTAGTTTGCAGGTGTAGCCAACTGTTGTTAGAATTGATTAGAATCGAACAGAAAATAGTTTATTGTTTACTTTTTGTGTACAGAAGGCAGAATTTTGTTAAGATAAAAATGATAAAATGACAACATATATCTCACATTACACATATATCTTTCATTCCACAAAAAGTAAAAAGTAAAAAGCACAACAGAGGCCACAATTAAAGGAGCAACAAGGACTCTGTGGGGAGAAAAAGCAGGTATAGTAAACGATTGTATGCTAAAGTTCACAAGAACAGCATCTTTCAACCTCTCAGTAAGTTGATGCAAATAAACCAAATGCATGTAACCCTGAAGTAGCAACTCTGAGAAGACTGAGGGGAAGCTATGTAGAGCTAAAAGACTAAATTATTTCATGCTGTGTTAGTTACGAGTGACTGTTGCTGTCAGGTTGATCACGCTGACTTGGTTTCTGCCTGATACACAGACCATGTGTCCTGATGTGTTCAGAGGCCCGTGGGGAGGAAGCCACTGCAGGGACTCTCCTGTGCAAACCATCAGAGATTGTAGCTGCGCCCAAGGTACACAAAGACACGCACCAAATGCTCAGCTCACCCTCAGGTTATTTCTCTTGCTGAGGAGATATTTAACAGTTTATTGAATAATTACTGAGCCCTAAGCTGCTGAAAAGTGAACTGAAGATGTTAAAGTATGATAATTTGGATATTATTACTGTCACCAAAACAATTGTCCCGTAGGTCATTGCATGGCAAACGAGAAGTATATTGGACAGCTCAAAGAGACATTTGCTACAAGTGTCCCAAGTCGAATTGCTGCTTTCTTTGCAGAGCCTGTTCAGGTACATGTCAGTCAGCCATGAATGTGATATTTTTTTTAAATAAAGAGGTGAATTTAATGAGTCATGATCAGAACTTCCTTTGAGACATTGATCATGTTTATATTCGTGTTTGTTTGCTCATGTTCAGTTTGAGTGTTTGTGTTCATTGAGATGGAACTGTGAGATATGAATGCGTTTTGTTTGCACAGGGAATGGGTGGAGCTGTGCAGTACCCTAAAAACTACCTCAAGGAGGCTTATAAACTCGTGAGAGAGAGAGGAGGGATCTGCATTGCTGATGAGGTGAGATATAGCATGTAACAAGGCTGATGTCAATCACTGAGGGCCTCAATTGTTTTATTATAAGGTTCTAAAGGTGAAAGTCAATATGAGACAATATTGGAAATGTAAGGAAAAGCAGCTGTAGCTTCCCAATAATCTATTTTCATGTATTTATTTGTGTCTCAGTTAGCCACTATGAACTATTGCACCTGACAGGTCCAGACTGGCTTCGGGCGAACAGGAAGTCATTTCTGGGGTTTCCAAGGTCATGGAGTAATTCCTGATATGGTCACTATGGCGAAGGGCATCGGTAGCGGATTCCCAATCGGAGCTGTTGTTACAACACCAGGTGAGATGATACTGTGAGACACACAATCCTTGTTTGAAAATCTGTTTATCTCATCAAATCTTTTAAAAAATAAAGTTTAAAAAACAGCAAAGTGGTGCATTTTTTCCACTATTTATACAGTTAAAGAGTCCAACACAATAATTACACATTTGTACCTCCATTAGTGTACAAACTGCAGGCCACTCATCATCCTCTGTGGTGAATTTTAACCTTGTACTTGTAACAGTGTTGTTTTTTCTCAGGATCAGGATATTGAAATCAGTCAACAAACAATAACTGCACAGAGATAAAAGCAAAAAAGAGAAGACAAGCATGGACAGATATTGTTGATTCATATGCTGATTACAGAACCGTGTTGCAGCCTTTAAACAAGAAGATCTATTTCAGGGGCTGCATGTGTGATCACAGGCTGCTCCAGTGTTTCATGCTTTGTTGAGGTAGCTGGCTGCCAGAGCTCTCTTTTAGTCCCCAACCTTTAGATGAACAATGACTTCACTCAAAGACCCCACCATTTTCTTTTTGATGTCACTGTAAAATCCTTCTGTGTGGCATTTCCGTAAAGCTTCAGAAACCAGTGTGAAGCTTTCATGTTTCCAGGAATGATTTGTAAATCAAAACACAGTGAGTGGAGGCGTGAGCTTGTTCATTTATGACTTTTCCAGAAATTGCCGCCTCTTTTGCAAAGGCTCTCCATTTCAACACCTTTGGTGGAAGTCCTTTGGCCTGTGCCGTCGCTTCATCAGTGCTTGATGTAAGAGTTAATCTTTTTCTACATCAGTCCAGTATCCAGTCTTGTATTGTTACTGTAGCTGAAACAGAATTGTTCATAACCAGCAGACTGAAATACACTCCATGTTTTCTTTGCTGCTGCAGCAAACACACTGCTCTGTGAATAACATCTGTATGTGGAAAAAACAAAAAGGGGAAATTGTTATTTTATATATTTATGTTTCGCCATAGCGTCCCCCATTTTTACATTATGTTGTCTTAATACTAGTATATATTCCCTGTATGTAGATGGAAATTGTTTTTATTCGGCCATTTAAACCACTTTATTTTGAAACCATATTTGCATAAAGCATTTTTGCATCATCAGTCAAACGGAGATGCTGACAGCAGACTGCGACACAGCATAAGAGGCACAGGCTTAAAAACTTTCCTGGTAGTATACTTATCACAGTCTGATTCACAGCTCCTGCTCACTTTCCTTCTTCTCAACAGACAATCAAAGATGACGGCTTACTGCAGAACAGTCTCAGTGTGGGAACCTACCTGCTGACAGAACTGGCAAAACTCAGAGACAAGTATGAAATTATCGGTGACGTGCGGGGAAAAGGCCTGCAGATTGGTGTGGAAATGGTCAAAAACAAGGTATTTATTTTGGAACTTAAGTGACACTGGCATCTCCTAATGTGTGTGTTTCTGACTCTGCACTCTAGTTAACCTTCAGCCTGAGCAGCAGCGATGATCTGTGACGTGAGGAGATTAATATGACATGGTTTTTTATTCACCCAAATCAAGCAGATATTGAATTTTAAAAGAGAACAGACAGAACCTAAAACTTTCAAAACGTCCCATTTGCCCTGTGATAATTATCGGTTTGGTGACACTTAGTGGAACAATTTGTTCACTCTCATACAGCTGCTTCCTTTGTGTTGGTAATCAACCATATTCTCTCCCAGAACAACTTAATAATGCAAAATTGCAATGTAGCATGCAGGTGGATTTTCACTATGATGATTACTTGAACCAAACTGTAGATCGCTCCACTTGCAAAGAGCATTAGTAGTCATATCAAACCCTTACAAATACCTGCATGAAATCAGGCAGAAACTCTGAACTACAAATATGAACAATGACTGAATAAACAGCATCCTGAGCAAAGAATGACATCACTC
>JAQLOL010041034.1:0-16664 GCA_029783665.1 Naso thynnoides
TGAATGAGTAGCAGTGACTACCTGTCTTTTATAGAATATTTCTGATTAGCTATTAAAAAAAAAAAAAAAAGAGGAGTAATGTTTTAGCTTATATGTGACGAACAAATCTCGTTTACTCACACTTGTCCCTCAAGTCAAGTCACACACGGTGCCACAGTGATACGTATATACGATATAAAAGATTAAAATAAGACAAAAAGACACCATGAGAAAAGCTTGATAAGGTAAATAATGTTAAGCACTTCAAACTACAAACAGAATATATATTTTTTTAAATGACTGATGATGAATCGTCAAAAAAAAATGTTAAACTTTATTGTCTGCATATGACAAACCTGGCCATGTCCTGCTCTAACGAGGTACTGGCCCGCTGTGGGACTCCCTGTCCACCACTGTGATGTTGGTTTTCCAAATCTGCAGAATTTTCATCATTTCAAACGCAGCAAAAACAAATTTGTTATTCAAACAAGGACTACCATTTGAATAACCAAGTTATCAAGCTATCACCAAAATGGAACTGATTTGGTAATATTGTAATGCATCTAAACATGCTAACAGACTACATTAAGGCGATAACAACAACAAACCTCACTGTTTCTAGGTGCTGGCACAGACGGGGCACTCTGCAGCAAGGACACCAGCCGCTGCACAGCATCCTGCAACTCTTCCTATCATAACAGCCCACACGGATTAACATTCATATATGAGTGGGCCTAACATAAGCACATTTTACTAAGCGCGACATTAAGTAAAAGTTAACGAGACAACAACGACACACTCACACTGAAAAGTTTATCTAGCACATCCAGGCACTTGCTTTACAGAATGGCCGAGAGGTCATTTCAAAATAATCAAAGTAGCCACTGTTATACCAGAAGAAGGAGCTATTTCATTAGTTTGATTAGTTTATTTGTACTAGTTTATTTATTTATTTTCCTCTTTTGTTTGTTTTGTGGGTCAACACCAGGGGCAGCAGACGCAGCAGGAGATACAGGTAAGCCAGGTGTACAGGCAGGTAATGCACTGGGAGGGGAAATGGTTTTTGACCAGCAGCAGCATGAAATGTGTGTTTGCTGTTCAAATGCTGGAAATAAATCCTCTTAAACGTGGACCTTGCTTGGAAAATGGATTATTTCACTGCTGAGTACGCCTAACTGACCTGGTGCATTTGTGGCCTTTTGTAAGTTGAACTTTGATTTTTCTTTAATTTGGAATTTTGAAGAACAAGCTCCCCTTTTGTCTTTTCTCTTTTTGACAAATGACCACAACAGTGCGTTATTTGATTTCATCAACAACATGCTGTTTCTGTTGAAAAAACAACTTCACAACAATTATACGCATGACACACAGAAGTGAAAATAAAAATGCATCAGCTTACCTCCAGCTCGCTCCTGGTCTGATGATGTCACATTGTTTCTGTCAACATTTGATGATGTAATCGCTGCTCTTATTGCTCTTTTCTCATCTAGGTCAGTTGCTTCCTCGTCTTCACTACTCTGCACTGCAGGTGTGACAGTTTTTGCGTTGGCTTTGTGAATGTGAGCTGTCAGAGTGTCCGTATTATTATTTTCTAGATGAGGCTTTGGGTTTCCACAGGCTTTCGCCTCAGTTGCCCTCTGCTCTGTTATCACAGTAAAACCAGAATCTCTCTCATTTTTTTCTAGCTTTTCCTTCTCTCTCTTCCAAACCGAATTCACTGATATTGTTTTGTTTTTGTGGTCATTAAAGTTCTCCTCGGTACCTTGGTTGTGACCCAGTGACTGGTCACTGGAGAAATGAGATGTCTTCAAAGGGCCAATCACAGGCCTAGTTACTTTCAGGTTGCTACCTTTTGGGCTTAGCATAATTCTTTGTGCAGGTAGATTAGTTGTTCTTGGTCTCTTGGCATTGTGACACTCTTGAGGAGGGCTGATAATTCTTTTCACAGAGCCATAACTTCCCTCTTCACCCTTGGTTTTTCCTTCCACAGTACTCATAATTCTCCGTACACTCTGCCCTTTGGATCGGGGACTACGACAGAGGGGGGAGAGCTGGTTGAGTTTACCCAGGCTCGCCTTCTCTCTGCTGGGCTTCGGGCTCAGTTGACCTGCAACTCTGGAGAAAGGAGAGGAAGCAGGCCTGATCTGACTCCCGGGGGTCTCAGGTACGGAGAGGAGAACATCTGGAGAGGAGGGCAGGTGGTTTTCAAGACCCCTGAGAATACTCCTCTTTAAGGGAGAATGGGGTCTAAATGTAAAAATTTTGCCATCTTTAATTTGAGGTTCAGTCCTGGTGAGTGTAGTGCCAGTGATGGATAATTTTGTGGAAGATGATGATTCCTAAAAGAAGACAAAGACACAGTGAAATAAATATTTTCACACATAAATTGCTTATCTCAGTATTAGAGAAAAGCAGTACAATGTGGCATAATAGAACTGGTTTAAGAGGAGCATAACTTTAAGTAAATTAAAACGGAGAAAAAGAGACAAAGTAAGGGAATATCGTAGACAACAAGATGAGAAAAACAGCAACATCCTCAGCAAAAGAACTCAGAGAGGAATGTAATTAATTTAAGAGAAAAAAATGCTGAAAATTCAACAAAGAGAGAAATTTACCTTTTGGTTTTGAGAGGAAAAGAAGGATGAGATGGCCTTCTGCCCTCCTAGTGCCTGACAGACGAAAAAAGGCGAACATTTATGAGCATTTAACTGGAGCCATTTACTGGACGTCCAACAGAAAAGAAAGTTAAAACTGATCTGGTTTCAAATTTAAGCACATTTGGCATTTCAGACTCTAAAACAGAACACGAGCGTCACAATTACACCCAAACATTAGATAAACTCCTGGAAACAGCAAGAAATCATTGCGGATGTTCATTAAGATAAGAAAAGCACATACAGGTTACATATTTCTCTGATACACCATTTAAACCTTCAGGTGCAAGAAAAGTCTGGTGGATTACATACAGACATAAGAACAAAGAGTTTTCTTTTCCCGTTACTAAACTATGCTTGGGGCAGAAAATGAAAGATGGCTGCGGTGAAATACTGAAGAGAAATTAATTAAAACAGTCAGACCCACAGCTGACAAGTTAACGTTAGTAATCGCTTGGTGTCACATAAACATTGTTTGGTAACAAAAAAAACAACAACAACAAAACATTCGTTGGCTAAACCCCCGTACTCACCTTTGTTTTCTTCAGTTTGGTCCCGTTCATGGTGGCTGATTAAATACGATGTGAGCAGGTGTGTACTTTTATTGTCTGCCAACCAGCAGCAGAGGCAAGTTAACGTTAAATGTTGCTAAGCGATATCCTCTCGACACCAGCATCAGCTAACCACACAGCTGCGCGAGGAGAGCTTATTTCGCTTAATTTTGAACGACCTTGCATCTCTACAACAAGCAGATTATTGACAACACCTAACAGCGTCAGCTAAGCAAAGTTTCCGTAATATCTACCGCACGAGTTCAATGTTTGGGGTCATTTCGATTGCTCTTTTTCGCTGCCTCTTCCCTCCCTAGGGCGCCAACTTCTAGCTTCGCGCGACGGAAATGACATCATGTAAACTTCCGCTAAAGACGGGTTTTGTTTAAAGGAACCCCGACAGCGACAAAAGCATGGACTGTATAAAAACAAAACAAAAAAAAAGTAAGTAAATGGTGTTACAGTGACTTGGATACTGATTAAAATGGATTTCCAAAAACCCTGCTGCATATTGTAAACCGTGATACAAATAACTGCTATAATATTAGTCTATATAAACATCACCATTTATTTAATTTGGAGGGATAACAAAGTTGTATCATCAACTCCATGAATGATTCCTCGATTAAATCCCCTTTGCTGTTTGATTAAAGGTCTTCGTGAATATTTTCAGAAAATATTGATGTTTTAGAAGCTTGAAACAATTTTCAATAGTGAGGAGAAAGAATAAAAGACACACAGAAATATAGATACTGAATATCCCATCAAACCACCTGAAAATATTTCATATTTTGTCAGAAAATGTAACAATGCAGTGAGAAAATTTTCTTGTTTTCTATGTTGAGTCAACAGTTCATCTTGATGTTGCCTCTGCCTGAACTTTAAATGAATAAATTTAACATTTGATGTTGACAGTGATATATGATTTCAGAACTCTAAATTTGATGATGATGCCCTCTTGGAACAGGCAGCATGATTATAAAGAACTACACTCCAAGAGATGAGTGGCTTTATGTCTCTCATGGGTCTCAGTGGACCTTAACAATGTCATGAAATATTTTTTTTCCTTTTTTAAAAAAAAAACATAACCATAACGGAGCATGTGACAAAACCTTCTTAGGTTTTGCAAAACTGCAAAAAACTGAGCAGCATTTACAGCTGTACTCATGCCTCACGTTTGTGGACTGATATCCACAATTTGCAGTTGAGTCTGTCCAGTTTTTGAATATCTAATATATGTTTTGCTCTGTGAATTTGGGTCAGTTTATACAATTTTGAGCTTCTTTCTCAATATATTATATATTTTCTCAATATATTAAAACTGAGGCTTTCTTCTTCTTCTAGTTTCACTGATTAACTATATTTACTATAACATCAGTTGAAATATACAGAAATGTACAAAAAATACTAAACAAAACATACCACAATGTAAGACTTAAATATCTTACACTGCTGACTTCACTAAGCCACCTGATGTTGGCAAGACTCTCTCAGCAACAGTAGAAACATTTATACCAGTAATATAGCAGAAAATAGATCTCCTACTGCACTTTGCATTTGAAGGTTAGTGCAGATTCATAAAAATTGTACATTTTGTTTAGGTTTAATATGCAAAGTTTACAATTTCCTCAGACAGGCTGTTTGGTACAAGTGAATGTCTCTGTTCTTTTTTTTTTTCCATGTAAAATTAAAAAGCATCTCATGTGCTGCAGACGGAGAGGTCTTTTCCTGCTCAATTTACAAAGAAATTAAATTAAAATTTCTCTCTGAAAGACCGCAATGTACAATAATCAATGTGAAAACTGATGAGTCACATGAAATTAAGCGGTCAACGGTGGCCACACCTTTTTACTTTATCTTAGGAAACACATGAAGAAGAATAACTGGCCCCTCACAATTCTTTAATGTCTGCCATAACTACTGCCATTTATACAATTAATCTTCCTTTAATCATTAGGTTTATGGATATATATATATATATATATATATATATACACACACACACACACACACACACACATGTATAAAAACACAGATTCTGGTATTTCATCAGCTTTAAGAACACATTTATATTATCTTTTATAGTATATATAGTAATACTATTGTTTGTTACAGCTCTTAAAATGCAACATGTTTTTTACATATGACACATACAGCATCATAAGTATTTAATTATTATTACATAGCGCATAGCTGTGAGAATTAAATTGCTTGGTGTACAGTCGACACATCTATGTGGTCTGACATATCCAGGTCTGATATTTTGGATAGGTAGCTCTGCCTCATATCAAATCCTTTTCTGTCTATAAAAAACAAACAAACATAATTCAGGTTGTTTGCTGAACACTTCCTAAAAGGCCATCTTTAAAAACGATCACTATAATCTATATTTTTTTACTTTACATATGTTGTGTGCAAGTTAATATTTCCAATATCTCCCAAGAGAAATGTACTGCACATAAGGAAAGCTGCGTGGTACATCCGAAGTATTTTTTATCAGCATTGCTGTGTAAGAGCAGCAGCTTCTGTATCTTTATGGGCTTTCACACTGACACATCGGATGCTTATTTGTCTCTGTCACGCTGTGTCTTTCACCTGTGCTAAAATTTTTTTTTTTTTTTCCGGGTGCTTCAGGTGTTTTTTTTCCCCTCTCTGATTAATTAGCATTTTACCTATATTTTGACAGGTATCCTGCCTTTATATATAAAAATATAAGACACAACAACCTGAACTCATTTGTGCTTGAAACAGAGCTGTCCCTAAAAACATGATTTTGTGCTGCCATCTAGTGGTTATATATTAATAGTGAACTTTTGCTGTAATCCAAGCTGGCAGCATTCTGCTGTTTAGGTGATTGTGCAAACAGTCCAGGATTTCGAGGTAGTTCTGGAAGTTGGATCAGGACCTCCAGCCAGCCATTTTCCATTATAAACATCCAGTTTTAAAATGTGTTATGAAAGCATGAAGATTCTATTAGAAAAAAAATCCACAGTTCTCTGATCTCTGAGAAACAGGCTTAAAAGCCACTGTGTCAGGGTCAGAATAGTACTTTTTTAAAATGTATGTATCATATTTTTATCTTGCATAATTTTCCCTTCAGCGTGTGTGCTGACTGATGACACATAGACTGCATTAAAAATATAGATATATTAGATAATAAAGTGTAACTTAACCCCTAAACCACTTTTTTTTCTCCGCTAAAAACCAAGGCTAAGAAGGATTTGGTAGTGTTTTTAATTGATTCAGGTCTTAATCTTGACATTTTAGTGCATACTAACTGACTTTTCCATATTCTGTTATAAATGTGTGTAGTGACTGCCATCTACTGGTTGAAACACTGCTATTGCAAGGCAATTTTTGATGCATTTTAATTGGATAGTAAGGTGAAACATGATGTCACAGGTGAAACGTGATGTCACAAGTGCTATCTTCAGGCTGAGACCAGTTGCCAGGAAACCAGAGGATTCTAGATGCAATTTCTGACTTTCAGGAATGAGGCACTTCAGCCAGGACTCTGGGGGTTTAGTTACACTGTGATGGACTTGTAAGCCGGCTTGACACTGACATACAGTGAATAAAATCAACACTTCTGTCGTTTGTTTGAGCTTAGATTAACAGTTTATTTAAGCAGGCTGTAAGCTGTCATAACATATAACTCGAAAGCCGAGCAAGTTTACACAACTGCACCGACCTTTCCAGCCCCCACTGGACCAATGACAGTCAGGAGTTGGTTTGATTTCACTGTGATAGAGATGTTTTGCAGAGATGGAGCGTCCAAAGTCTGACAGGAAACAAAGAATACAAAAATAAAGGAACAAAACCATGTAAAACAACATCACACTGCTGTGAGATGCAACGTTAAGGGAAGAATTTTCACCTTATCCCAGAAGCAGGTCATGTTTTCAATCTCAACGGAGATGTCGTTTCCGATCTTTTTTTCCAGAGGCACGCAGAAATTCATCCTCTTGACCTCTTCCAGCAGGAGGAAATTCTGGGAGGGGTTAAATTGGCACACATGCCGTTACACTGCGAACCAAATCATCAAACACACACACAGTCCTATCCTAAAATGAGAGGGAGTCTTATCCCACCTTAAACACTAAAATGTGCTCTAAGACAATAAGGCAGCCGATCAAAACTGTAGTAATGTGTGAAGTCCTTGTAAAAGAATCTCAAAGGTAAAGTTGAATATGAGTTGCTTTGTTCTTGCTATCGAGCCCCTGGTCATTGCCTCGCATTGCCTCAACATCTCTGAAGGAATTTCCAGAGGAGGGGTGGAAAACAGAGAATCCTTATATGTAGATGACCTGTTTTTGTATATAACTAACCCTCATAAATCCATTCCTTCACATAATGTCTATGCTGAAAGAATATGGTGAGACTTCTGGCTACAAGTTAAACTGAACAAAATCTGAGTTCTTCCTTTGATATATGGAAAGAGAATGGAAGAAGCAACATGAGAGCCCTTTTCATAGATAAAACAGCTCCTGCTTTTGCAAAGAAAATGTAACATGCCAGGATCACATTTTTAGATTCCTCCAGGTTCACAGTTATATCAAAGCTAATACATCCCCATGGAATCCCTGTTTTTAAAAACAGGGTGCAGTATCATTAGTCTATAATCCTTTGTCTAGCCAGAACCTAGCCGAGAATTTGGGGACTCTTAGGTCTGCATGGGAGGGGGATGTGAGGGCGGCTCTGACACCAGGTATGTGGGGAGAAGCCTCGAAGGAGTTCGGCTTCTATCTGTGCCCGGCACGGCCTCTTTCAGTTCAGGGTGCTGCGATGCCTTCACTTTTCTCAAGTCAAAATTTCTTAAATGTTTCCAGATGTGAACTCCACCTAAGCCTTTACCCACATCCCTTGCACATTTGTTTTGGCACTGTCCTAACCTGGAGTTCAGTTTTCAAAACTGCAATCTAACCAGAACCTATGACTGCTACTTTTGGAGTAAGAGGAGATATTAACGAGCTTTGAGGATCTAAACTTAAAATAACCAGATTTATTGTTCTGTTAGCATGAAGACTGGAAGACCCCTCATTCATCAAGCTGGACTCAGTAGTTGAGAGAAGTGATGCACAAGTGTTTTTCTCTTCATTTTTTTCCCCTCCGTCTTGTTTTACTATATTTTTCTGTGTTTATTTTGTTATGTGTCGGTTCTTTGTCAAGCTGTCAAACAAGTTGCTGACGAAGTAATAGGTTAGATTTCGTTGCCTGAAGTTCCTGACAGCAAATCAAGAATAGGTCGACACAAACAAGTTGAATATTTCAAATTTGCGAGTTTCACATTAAGGCCTTCATCATCCTGGTCTTTTGGAGCTAAAGGTGACCATATTTGCACGAGAGGTTGGAGCTGGGGAGGACACATGGCTACTGATGACAGTGTGACGCCTTGGACACAGCTAAGTGCTTTCACTCCATGCAGCAGCGTCCTTTATTATGCCGAACTTTCAGCCTTTTTATCATTTAAATGAGTACATAAGCAGTCCACCCCCTGAACAGCGCTGTAAACCTTTATTTTTGCTGTAAAAACACACTAGAATGATGAGGATTGACTTTTGGCCTAAAGTGGCCATTTCAGGAACTGCCATCTTTGATTCTTACTCATTGGCTTTATTTTAGAAGTTGAAGGTTGCTATTTGTATTAAATCAGTGTTTCAGCTGGTTCCAGTACACACACCAGGCTCAATACCTGTCAAAAAATGTCACTGAATAAAACACTACCTTCTTTACAGACAGTGTGTTTTAGGATCAGTTAACATGCAAAAATACCAGTTGAAATATAAGCAGCTGCTGTAATTCACAACAGGAAACGGAGTTACCTTGATCCTGCTGACGCTGACTGCAGTCTCCGACAGCTTCTCGACGGCCAGTGGGAAGAACAGGGTGAGTGTGAGCTTGATGGTTCCATACATGGAGACTGTGACGAACACGCTGCTGGCAGTGATGCGGTTGCTGAGGAGAATGTAAACAGTGAAGGTAACGAAGACTATGATCTTGTTGCTGGAAAAGAAGGAGGCCATGTTGAATCCTCGTAGGTATGAGCTCTTTAATATCTGATGGATTTCTTTCCTGGGGAGAGATGTGGAAAACAGAGAGAGGCGTGAGTACGGTGATTTTAAAGTTCCACCAAGTTTTAATTCTGCAACGAGGAAAAAATATAATATCAATATATTATTGAACACGTAAATGGCTGTTATGTGACACCACAAGTGTTAATAATTTCTTTTTGTGAAGGGAAAATCTGATCAGAGGTGAGCCGAGGCAGTGAGGAGGTCAGGAGACGAGAAGATGTCTGAACCAGTTTATTGACGGACTGGATGCATCGACACTGTGGACCAGAGTCGAGCCACGCCAAGTCTGAGGCTGTCCTGTGTGCGAGCCTTATTTCAAACCTTCCCTCTTCACATGTTTCTCTACATGTCAGCCAGTCTGTGTGTTTCCACCATCGGTAACCCAAACAGTCTCATTTTCAGTCTTGGGCAGCCAGTATGAGCTGGTATTAAAAAGGAGACGTTTACAAAACCACAACATTTTTTAAACAGCATAGTAGTACATCTCGCTATGACAGGTAAAGCAGCTTTATTGTCATTATATGATGAATTGTACAATGACATTATGAGGTCAGAGTGGAGGGTTGGTCCTGAGTTGCGGCGACTGAGCGCATTGTCACACTGGGCCGAACCAACGGTTCGCCGCCAGACAGCCATTTATTTTGGCACTTTTTTGTGTCGAAGCCCCTCCGTTTATTACAACATTCACTCGTGCCTGCCTGTGCCGTGCACCGCATCGCTCGGCCGTTACACGAAAGATAAGCGGCAAAGAAAGGTGGTGAAAATATCCTAAATTTAGTGGACGGTTGAACGGATTTCGATGTTTTGGGTAGGCATTTCTATGCGGCTAAAAACAGTTTTTCAAACCTGTGGCTGCTGCAGCGGGACTTTTTTTCTGCTCTACATGTCAGAGTTTCAGCTGGCTCGTTGGCCACTGCTGTGATTTGGTGCCAGTTTGTTCTCCTGCCCGTCGTTCAGTGCTGCTTGTCCAGGCTGTGATTTTTTTATCTTTTGTCTTTTATTTAGGCCTACTTTTTTTTTTTAAACTCAGCAACAGATGTGATTTAAAATGTAGTGAAGTAAATTACATCAAACAAAACCTACTGAAGTGAAAGTAAAAATACAGGTTTAGAAGTACTTGATTACAGGAACACAAGTAAATGTAATTTGTTTCTTTCCACCTCTGCTGATTAAGCAACTCTTATCAATGTTGTCATCAGGTAATCTGTCTCATGTTATGATGTTTTATAATATGAGTCATACTGTCAGCTCATATATGTCAAACACAATATTCCATATCAGTTTTCACTCGTCAGTATAAATGAGTCGAGCTAACTTCCTTTGTCGGCACAGTTCGTCGCGCTGCAGTTCCGTCTGACTGTCTCTCGGTGTTTACTCTGTGTTGGGATCAAACGAGCCGCCGCGCTCTAAATCATAAACATGCAGTGAGGCAGTTTGGAGGAGAACCAGAGAAAACCAGCCTGAACCTTTGGCTGACTTCATGTTTTCTCACATACACAGTTTTCTTTGTTATTATGGAAGGAAAGGTGCCTTGAAGCACATTTTACATTTTTCCTTGTGTGTGAATGTGTGAGCGTGCACAGGCACCTGTGTTGTATTCTGTCTTTGTTTTATGAGCGAACAGATCACATCGACACCTGCAGGCAGCACCTCCGATATCTGGATACGTACGCATGGAGCCCTGTGCCCTCTGCAGCAGGAAGTCTAATGCGCTCATGCTCGGGGAAACGACCTCACCTCTCCTTCGTGTTGCCGTCAGCTCCCTCACAGGATCACGCTGAGGCAATTAACTGACCCTTGGACTGAATTCGGCCCCGTCAGCAGCTGTAACTCCATAACTTATTTTGTAATTATTTGCAATTCAGAAACTGAACTGTGCATCACTGAGTGAGCAATTCTTCAGCTCTGTGCCACTTTTCAGTTATTCATCTGTTCTATTTGAAATGTTATAATTGCTCTACTTAAGTATGATGCACATATTTCCATTTCTTAACTTCTATTTTCTATATATATGTTGTAGTATGATGAACATATTTTGGATAAACTTTTTATTTTCTTTTTCTGCTTTTCTCTGGAATATTTCTGGAGCTTCACTTATCTTAACAAATTGCCCCTCATGGGTCAATAAGTGTCTGTTTCTGCTCCCAAACGATTTCTTGGTAGAAAGTTGAGGATGTTTTAATAAAAAGCGTGTCACGGTGACCTCACCGCACATCTGTTATCATTACCACATGCTGCCATTTCTTACATCATTACCAAAATGCCACCGACTAAAAGTGAATTCTTTAGCCTGAACTTTGAGGTAGAAATATTTTATCACAAGTAGCGTTTTCAGGTTGACTCGCATTTTGACAGTTGAATTAATGCATGTTTGTTTTTCAGCTGCTCGTGATACAAACCAACGCTCTAAATACACCAATCGTATCCCTGCAAAGCACTGACAGTCTGTTTATCCCTCACGAAAAGGCGACAGTTTTGTTCTCACCTTCTGACGTCAGTGAGCAGATCTGCGAACGGTTTCTCCCACGCGTACATCTTGATGATCCTGATGCCAGCCACCACTTCATTCATGATGCGGATTTTTTTGTCAGTAAGAACTGCTGTTTTGCTCCTGCAAAAAAATGAAATGAAATGAAATGGTAAAAAAAATCTGTTATTAGGATTGCAAGGGAAAAACTAGAACTTTTAAAGAAGTGGACAAACAGGAAAATAAAGACAAATCTGTTGACTTAATCTATTGTTGAAGACTTTTATTCGTCTTATTACCCACCTTAAGATGCCAAAGAGTTTTCCAAACCAAGTCTGTAGCGGCATCATGAGGGCGATGGCTGCCACACCTGCCAGACACGAGGGGCCGATCTCGAACCAAAGGAAAGTGATAATAGCTGCCGCCTGAAGTGGAGCCAACCACAGGAAGTGCAGGTTGAGTGTAATCTAGAGAGACAAGAGTTAAATGAAGATTAAAAAATTCTGTCTTCATTTCAAACTTTTCAACCTAAAGTCTGAAACATGGAGCGACACACGTCGGAGGGCAACAGGTTGATTTTAGCACATTCACAGCACACTTGGGACTGTTTAAGGTTCTTAGATTATGTGTGTGTATAAACACAAACTCGTGTTATACCTCATCAAAACGATTGGCGTCATTGGAAAGAAGGTTCACAATTTGTCCGGTGGTTGTTTGGCCCATCGCTTCACTGCTGAGACGGAGAGCCTGATGGGATTAAGTTAACAGTCATGTGAGGAAGAGTTCAAAGTCTCTGATCTAAGACTGACTGCGTAAATCTGCTTAATGTTTACTGACCTTCGCGTAAATCATGTGACAAACAGCCACTCTCATCTTCATGCCTGTTCTTTGGACGTGATAGTAGTAGAGGTGCTGGAGGATGCTCAGGCCAAAGGCAGACAGGGACATCGCCGCAGTGTAACCATACACCATGACAAGACTTCTCTGGTCATCCGGATCATAATCCTCAAAGTACTGGATTATTTTCCAGAGAAGCAGCGGCTGGATCACTTTAATGACTTCCTTAATGACACAAAGGAGAGAGAGAAAAAGAAAGCAACCAGGTCTTTTAACATCTGGCTAGAAGTCAAAAAATATAATCCAACACACAAGTGATCATTTCAGAAATGATAATGTCTGGCAGGATGCAAAGGAGGCTTCAAAGAGCCAGAATTTACATGTGACAACACAAACAACCCGGCCAGCGCGTAGGACTTCCCGTAGCAGCGAATGAGAACTCTGCTGAGGTTTGGCTCCTGAGACTCCTTAGCTGCCCTTTTAACTTCGTGACCCCAAAATCTGCAACAGAGGACATGAAACAGCAAACTGATTCTGCACTGGAACAATCGAACATATTTTTCAAACACATTCTCAACATTGAACAAACAAAATGTCACATTTCCACATCCAGAAATCTTAATGTGCTGGTGTAACTAGTGCTGGACTGATGTAAAGCGGCTGTTGTTTGAACGGTTACTACATGTGCACAGCTGACGTGAACAGTACCTGTTTTAAATGAGTTCAAGCATTAGTTTCTTTAAATTTCTCCTTTTAGTTTATTAAAATGGGATGTTAGATTTGTGTGAACTGGCAACCAGAAGGTGATAATCAGTGAACAGAACAACAATCAACATTAACATAAGGACTTCTGACTACAGGAGCTGTTTGACTCCTCATGGACACAGCAGAGATGTAACTGTGCTCGTCGTCACTAAACTGACCAGAGCAACTCGTGCAGACGCAGGGGTGTGTTGTTCAAAGATACAAAAACACACAGCTCACTGCTGTTTCCTTTAGATATTTCCTGTTAACTAAATGCTATGTCAAACATGGATTCGTTTTATGTGCACTGCAGTGTGCAAGGCAGCATGCGGGACATTTAAGGTGGACTGACTTTAAAATGAAACATTTTCCCACGGAGACATTTGGGAAACTCTGCCGACAGAGTCTGAAGTAAAGACATGGTGGTGCAGTAAAGTTTTGATTTAACAGGTGTGAGGCTGCCTTGATCCATATCAGCAAGGACTCTGCAAACCAACTATTCAGCTGCACAGAGTCTGACAGGAGGTGGTGACCTATCGTCCCTCATGTCACAGTGGTGTCACCACAAAATGTAACGAGACACGGAGCAAAGCTGGAGCTGCTGTCTCAGCCTCAAAGTGTCCTCACTGTCAGACACGTTTGTGCTCACTTGCATGACCACTTTGGATTGGGTTATTCATTGACATATTGCACCGCACCACTCTTCACAAACCCATTTTTTAAATAATCTGACAGAAATAAAAATGGTCTCCACCTCTGTAGTTCCTCTCCCAGTATTTCTGAGCGATCCTCTGGAAGGAGGCTGTACAGGTCGCTTTCCTCCAGCCTCTGTTTTCTGCCCAGACGCAGCAGTGGAGTCAACCAGCTGGAACACACAGTGAGGAGAACGTCTGTCAGTCAAACAGAATGCAAAGGAAATATGATGAAAGCACAGCACACAGGCTTCCTCATGGCACCTTTGATGGAAACCACGATGACAAATGTTCAATGGTGCACTGATGAAACATTCACTGTATTGTACGTGGTTATCAAACAGGACGGATCAGTGTCGTGTGTGTTTTGTCACAGTGACAGGAAAAGGAAACGTGAAGAACTTGCTCAGGGGTGAACAACAGGTCATGCGAGCAGTTGTACATGTAAATTTCTTTGTGTCCCGTATGAAAAATAGTTTTCAAATATGGTTGATTGAGATTGATCAAACACTTTTATTTGCACATTTCAGAGGATGAAACTGTCACTACTGCACAGCCAGTTGAAATATGGCCTACACGTGAACGTTGATAAACGTCATCGTCGTTTTTAAGGATTTTTTTCAATGGAAAAATGTTAACTGTGTCGTGTCTAACAAACAGAAAATATAGAAACATTTTTAACATTGTTCATATGTGTTAATATAATTTGCCATGTCCTCTTATTGAGCAGTGATCCTATGAGGCCCAAACGCAGGGGCAGCAGCTCATCTGTTCATCTTTTTTAAATAACGTCTGCCATGTTTTAACATACGATGATGCAGATCCACGACGTGTAATGTTTGATTTATGTGGGAGGAGAAGATTGTTAAGACAAACGACAGACTGGGACGTGAAACGGGATCTTTTATATACATGCTCCACTGAGAACAGCGTCTTATCACCGTCTGACACAACAGCCTCTGATCAACTTGTGCCTCTCTGTCTCTACTTCCTGCTACACGCTCAGCGGGCCATCAGTCTCCAGCTGAGATAAACCAAACCTGCCAGCCAGCGGGTTTACTTCATGGAGCATGTTGCCATAGTAACTGAGTCAGGGTTATGCTGAACTAGCTCTATGAAATGGAAAACTCAAGTTTCCCACATCTCGTGCTTAACAGACTCAGAATTTTCACTATAACAAAATAAATTTACTGGCTTTTGTCAAAACAGCATCACTAGCTAGTCGCTCCTTCCATGTCCATTTGGGGCATCAAGCGCCACATTGCTATGAACTGTGGGTAATTTTCTTCGGCAAAGTCTGCAGAAATGTGGACTTATTTTAGGTGGTGGTAAAGGCTCACCCACTCAAAGATGCAACAACTTTTTAGGGCTCGGGCACCGAAGCGCTGCGAGGACCTAATGTAATTCAAGGAATTTGTTTTTTTACATTTCACACATATTAAGTGATTTTGAGGGCTTTAACATACTACAACACTCATGACACTTTGCAGAAAAATCAGTCTTGTGACCATTTAACATATTTTATTGGTTTCACAAGTGGGCGGGGCCAAACAGCTCCACAGCGCCCCCTAGAAATGTTCAAAAATTCATGAAAAATCTGTGGTTTGACCGATTCATATAAATTTGGTAGGCATGTAGAGCATGCCAAGATGAAGAGATTTGTGCGCTTGGACTTTTTTGTCAGATCAACAGGAAGCCCGCTATTTCCTGTTGAAGTTTAAAAAAAATGGTCACTTTTGGTGATTTCAGGCATCGGAATTTGCCGGACTCCTCCTAGGGATTTCATCACATCCTCATGGAAATTGCTGTGTTTGCTCTTGACCCCTTGGGGATCAAAAGTCATTAAAATTGTTACATTCAGAGTCCTGGTGTGGGCGTGGCTGGGCCGCCATTTTGAGCTCTAACCGTGAAACAGGAAATACTTATAACTTCAGTGTGCATTGTTCTCTATGCCCCAAACTTTCAACTTTTCTCAAGGGTGCCAGCCTGAACGCATCTGTATGACGGTTTCAGCTCATGGCCATAGCGCCACCTACTGGCGACGGGAAATGACATAATTTACTGTATAATTTACTGCTCTTTAAAGTTTGGACTGACTCTATTTTACTTTAATCTGTTTACTGTTTACACAATCACGATGCTGAACGACTAACCATGTGAGGTTGCATCAAACGCCAGCACAACAATGATGGCGTTCTTTGCCATGGACAGGAAGTTGTTGAAACTTCACTTTACATCATCAGATCTGTCTGAAATTTTCAAAGTGTGCTTAGAATGCCCTCCTGAGGACGCTAACATGCCAACAACAGCTAACGGACATAGCACCCCTTACTGGGAACAGGAAGTAAACCTCTTAGTAAACTTGGAGCATCATTTTCAGGAACTTGTTGTGTCGTACGCAGTGCTTACTGTGACGAGGCGCTTTTCCCCGACTGCGGCCCTTCCCGACGGGCGCGGGTGTGCGAGGGCCCGTTCAACGCTGCTTGCAGCTTTAATTAGGGACCGAGGCCGTAAGTCAAGGACCCTATTGTATTTTCACAGTTTTTTTTTGTTTGTTCATTATTATTACGCCTTTGCATTATTGAATCAAAATTTGACCCCCTAAACATGCTCAAAAACTCACCAAAATTGGCACACACACCAGGTCTGGCGAAAAATTTGATAAA
>JAQLOL010041316.1:0-16641 GCA_029783665.1 Naso thynnoides
GAGGAGAAGAAGAAGAGTTGTTCTTGCCGGCGTGGAAGCAGGCTATCTCCTTTTTTGTAAGTGTGAAACTGCGCTGACACCGATGCTGGAGCAAAGTCTCGTCTTTGTAAACACACGGAGCACGTGCACTTGGGTCTCGCGCGACTTCGCGCGACTTCGCGCGACTTTGAACTCGAGCTATTCGAGCCAACACGAAAGTGCGAGTGTAGCACACGTGCATTTGTTATAGGACAGACTTCTAATTTTCATATATGAGTGTGACCCTACCACCAATCATAGGCAAAGTAGGGCAGGTCATGCCGTGTTACCCCTTGGACTCAAAGAAGACAGAGATGTCTGTGAGGAAAAAGCAGGTCTCCAGAGGTCAGAAAGACGTCAGAAAGCAAGCCTACCTGAGTTGGCTAGCCAAAACTATTAATTATCCTGTTAGATACAGTAATGTTGCCAATTTGATAACTTGTCATACTGTTGTAGATGAACGTGTTTGCAAAGCTAACAGTTCGTTCACAGAGACAGGTGGCAGCAACCGGGATGTAATGTAACTTAGGCTAACAAGCTAACTTTAATGTAGGCTAATGTTACCTGTAGACAGGACAGAACATGTCACTGTATATTTCTTGTTGGAGCCTACAAATACACACTTTCTGTACAGCACGTAAGTTGCAGAAAACTGGACAAAACTGAGTTTTAATGAGTTTTTTTATGTTGCTAGATTTTACAGAGGCAAATACGCCTCATGTTGGAGCTAAGAAATTAACAAGGCAGCTGTCAGATCAGATGGACTGACCTTTATTATTCCCAGGGGAATTTGTCTTGGGCACAGCAGCTTTCAATAAATACATTTATTAGTGCACCGTGGTAAGACAGAGAGGAGAGACACAATAGTAGACTGTCTGCACTCACGTAATTCATTTGGTGATATCTGCCACCTTGTGGTAAAAATTGCTGAGTCTTCTTCACTGGGTGCGGTTACATGCACACAATAATCCAATAACTGGGAATAATCAGATAATGGCAATAATCGGATATCTTCGTATGCACTTCAGTAATGCAATAATCTGGAAACACCTCATTTACATCATAGTCAATTTGTTAGATTTGTCCATTGGATTTCTCTCCCAAGTGAACGCAGTTTATGTTACAGTCCAGTGGGTGGTGTTACTTTATGGATGCGTATCACCATTAAACAAAGAAGAAGAAGTAACTTCCTGTTATTTTCAAAACATCCTGCTAGTCTCAAACATGGCCAACTTAACAAACTATCAAAAGTGCATTAATCCTGTTTTAATGATGGAGTTGTTGCAGTTGGAGAACTTTACGACAGTTAATTCTGTCCTCCTTTGAGCTCTCTCCAGAAGAAGGCAATGAGCCTTCTTCTAGAAAGCATTGGCTCTGGGACTAAACGTTCACATATGTCTCCTAACATTACCACCACGAACAACCCTTGTTGGATGCGGGTTTGAATTAAGTAAGTATTATATTTATAAATGCGCAGATTTAAAAAAACGAAACAAATCAGATATCTCTGTATGCATGCAACAAATAAAACAGATGATTGAGCAATAATCCGCATTTACATGCACACTTCAACAATCAGATGACTCAAGAAATTTGACAAAATGATCGGATTATTGGTATGCATGTCAATGTACCCACTGATAAGCCAAGCATACCATTCTCATTTTCCTGAAATAAATAAGTGCTAGCTTACAACAGTAAATGTTAGTGTTATGTTTATTTTTAAATAATTATTTTTTCTATTTTGTTTAATATATTGCATTTGAGATAATGGCATTGATATTAGATCAGCATTTAAATGCAACTTTTGCCTTAAGTTTATTCTAAGCATACTTACTGATTATATAGTAGGGTAGGGTGAATACTTTTTATTTTTAACCGAACATGGCCAGAAAAACACTGATTTTGATTTAGCTGGTCTTCGCTTTACCATCATCCATAAAAGTCAGTTTATGGATTATTCTCTGCTTTTGTGCTGAAGACAGAGGGAGATTGTGACTTGGTGTTTGGGCACTTTAATAGTAGCTTGTTGTGTTTGCATACCTTGTGTGTAAACTATGAAATGTCCCTTTCCCTGCTCGCGCACCCATCTCACCTTTTTCACCCCTGACCAGTTTGCATGCCTGGGAAATGCAAGCCATATAACATCCATTTGTTTTTATGGATAAATCTTGTTTACCTCCTTTGATGAAAGATAAAGGAATGTCTACTAATCTATTCATGGACAAGATTGTTCTATTAAAATTATTGTTCTATTAAAATAGGAGGAAATTATTTTACCAGGGAAAATTAAATTTACACCATTAAAGTCACAGTGAACCAAAACTTTGGTAGTTTACATCTATCAAATAAAAATTTTAACACCTTAACTCAATGAATTTACTGTAACGTCCCTTTAACATTTTTCAGTACTTTACGATTTTAATGTATTTTTCTCAAACTCAAATATGTTCCTTTAACCTTATTTTCGTACTATTCACTGTTAATTTGCCTTTGAATTTACACAGAACACTGTCAATATCTTTTAAACCTTAACACAAATATTCTCGTTTAATCTGCTTTTTAACCTTAACCTTCAATGAACTGCATAAAACAAACTCAACTTATATTACACACACCAAATGAGATAATATTGTGCCTTTAAACAACACTAATTATGCTGGGGGCCCACACACACTCTAACACAAGCCGGCAACTAGATAAAACCAAAGAATAAAAAAATAAAAAGAAACCCCACCCACAACCTGGTTGAAGCTTGGCAGCTTTGTGACCAAATACAGTTGAAGCCGGTTCACTTTGTACGTGTAGAAACAACAGGGCTCAAGTCCCAGAAGTCCCAGTAGTACATCTTCATGCTGGTGGGACACATTGACAGTGGATGGCAAGCTGGCGGCAGGCTGGCGAACATCAGCTGGTGGCTGGCAGGTTGACCGTGGAGGACCCTTGGCGGCAGAAATCTTCTTTCTCACACAGTGGTCTCAGAGCTCGGCTAGCTGCTTCCTTCCCTCTCCAGCAGTCAAAAAGTCTCAACAGCAACAGTCCCACCGCTGGAGGGTTAGCGGGTGTATCAGCGGCCAGCTGCAGCAGACGTCGGAGACGACAGAAATCCTTTCTCCTTCGCTGTCTCAGAGTTCAGCAAGATGCTGCAGCTCACACCGAAAACAGCCAAGTCCAGTGGATAAGTCCTTCCAGTTCACCTCCACACATTGTGGAAAAAGCAAAAGGCTGAAAACTGACTGGGCTGGACAGTCAAAACTCTGTTTTTTGTGTCTATCGTTCTCCTCTTTTTATCGCCTTCGCTACGGACTTCTCTCTTTTTTCAGAACTCCCATTCTCTCACTTACATACCTCGCTAAGTCCCACCCCACAGCCAATCACAAAACAGGAAAAGTGAAATGACACATGAACAACCAATCACAGACAACAACAATAAAACAACATAGGCTGCACTCTGTTCATGCCCCGTTAGCCAAGTACACTGTAAACAACCTAGTTAAAGTGACAGTATAAAGCTTATATTACAGTTGTCAGTTTAATACAATCAAAATACATACGAGCAAAACTTTTCTGAACTTTTAAATAAACTTTTTAATAACTTTAATAGACAAGAAAACTTTTAATTTGTCTGTTAACAAATTAATAAACTTTATTCAATATATTTGTTTAAACGTAACTCGTTTATCAGCCTGTAGTTTGAGCATCTGAAAATGAATTAAATTATCAAACTTTGGCTTGAATATTAATGGTAGAATAAAATACATTTGGAGGTAAAATAAGTACCCAGGGCTACACTCGACTGAAACTTTGCCTACTAAAGTTACTGGTAGATTTCAACTCAGTGTGCAGATCCTTTTTCTGCTTTCTGATATCTGCCTTCATTTTTCATCTTTTCTCAGTGTGACATCAATCTAAGATCATGCCTTTCCATCCACGGCGTTATCCCTGCCCACCCCGTTGTGCCTTGGAAGTTACACTGCACTGTGCTCTGCTTCACTGTTTACAATGTTATCATATTGTTCAATATGGCTCCAGTGAAGTTTTTTGCAGTGTGAATGAAGGAGAGATAACTTTGTTTGGCTTTCCTGAAGAGGAAAGCATCAAAAGAAGTTGATGGAGTTCCCGTTCCCCTGTCAACAAAAGAAAAATACCTCTGTGCATTTGTTCACTGCACTTCACACAGGACTGTTTCTTCAACATGAGTCAGTGTGGGTGGGGTGATATGGAAACTGTGCTTTGGTCATATTTTGTGAATCTCGAGTCAGTGATGGTGAGGCAGTGTCCCATTCTGTGCTGGGACACTTGCAATAGAGGAATCATGTGTGTTGTTAATTCACCTTGTTTACCAATGATAATGAAATGTATTCTGTAAAAACATATTGAAATTCTACAGTAGTGATAACATCATGTTAGTTTAGTTTTACCCCCAATAGCTGTATGAATAGGGAGCACAAAATCCTCTCTGTTATGCAGCTCAATGCTGCCACAGTGTGGCAGTTGGTAAGAACTATCCAAAGGATTCCAAGTGAAGGCTATCAGAGTATCATAAATTGCAGAAAATGAGAGAAGAGGTCCGCACGCTGAAGCTCCCAATGCAGAAAAAAAATATATCCCTGTGTGAACACACAGATAATTAAATGTTTAAACACAGGGATAAATAAATTTTCTCTGCGTTGGGAGCCTCAGTGTGCAGACCTTTTCGAATAGTTTACAAAATAAGGATATATCGCAATGAACAGTTTGTTTCGATCACTGAGATGAAAAAAATCCAATATATTCTGTCTTGAATGTGTCATTTTTACTGTATGGGATTTGGTGACCAGACCAGACCTCATCATAATAAAATCACTTAACATTTTCTGCTTATTTTTTCAATCTGTAGAATTGCATTTTCATATACTGTATTTCAATACACCTTATGTCAAACTATGAGTTAAGGAAAAAATAACATCCACCTATGCGACATTACAGGATTTGCAAAACCTTCTTATATTATTTTCTGTAGGGCGAACCTTAGCTCAGGAGATATAGCTGGTTGTCTATTTATTCGAATGTCAGTGGTTCAATCCAGCCTCCTTCAGCCTGCATGTCGAAGTGTTCTTGGGCTGCTTCATTTATGTGTGTGTATGAATTTAACTTATTTCTGAAACTTCAAACCATTTTTATGGATGAGTGCTGGGAAGAACTGAGGAGTCTCAGGCTGACAAAAGATGCTCCTCTGTGGTCTGATGGTACAGCAGCAGATTCTTTTCTATGGCTACATCTCAGCAGAACAACTGTTTTATTGTAACACTTCACGTTGGTCTTTCTACTAGGCCTAAGCATTGAAACAACTGACACAGTACCAGCTCAACAAAATTTCTATTACTGACCAATAGAATCTACAGAATTACGTATAAATTAGATGTATACATACATACTCTAATGTTACTGAAAATTTTTTTTGTTTCCCCAGCATTGTTATTTATTTTACACAGCCTCAAAAATGATTGTCTCATCTCTATGCATCCTTCAAACAGCTGTTTAAAAAAAGAAAAACTATTACTATTTTCTTACTATTATTACTATACCTTTATTTGTAAATTTGTAATGGCTTTGGCAATACTGTTACTTCACAGTCATGCTAATAAAGCAAGTTAAATTTTTTTTTTTAAATTGAGAGAGAGAAATATGGGTTGTCATGATTTATTGCTTCATCTTGTTGCAACTTCAGTTCTTGTTTTTATCACTTTTACATAGAAAGTACAAGGCTCTCTGGGGCTCTTTATTTGTAATATGTTGCCATTTAAAGTGGAGGAATGTAGGTAGTTCCTTTGCTGAAGATGCAGGAAGTAAGATGATAGTTACCCAGCATTTTTGAATTGGGAAAACCTCAGGTACACATAGCCTCATGAGAAGGCTATGTAAATAGGAGGATAATTAGGAGGGAAATTACATTTTTTTGACAGCAGCCAACCAGTTTAAAGTATAATCAAGATTCTAAAAATAAAGGAAATATCCCCACACTAAACCAAAGAGCTCTCAGAGCCCTTCAAATTATGTGATCTGCCTCAGGCATTTGTCAAATTACAAAACGAGACAGAAGACAAGCAATAAGGGCAGGTGATTGTGGTCTACATAACTGAGTCAATCCACCCAGGCTGGGTAGTCAGAGCAGGGGTGAGTGACACAGCCACACACTGTCACATAGAAGCAAAGATAGAAATTTATATATTGCAATCACGTTAAATCAATATACTTCGTAAGTCATATTCATTCATATTCATTCATTTTCATAACGGCTTATCCTTTTTGCATGGTTGCGGGGTCGGGGGCTGGACCCAATCCCAAGTAACATTGGGATAGGGAAGGGTACACCCTGGACAACTCTGGCTAACCAGTCTGGCTCACATTCGCACCTACGGGCAATTTAGAATCACCAGTTAACCTAACCTAACCTAAATGTCATTTGAATGACAGCCGAAGAACCCAGAGAGAACCCACGCAGACAAGTAAGTCATATACATTACAATAAACCAATGATCATACTTATTGTAGAGAATTATGAGGAAAGTAGAAAAGTAATGGCAACACTTAATATTAAGGTCCTTTTATCAAGCATTAGTCAATAGTTAATAAGTCACTTATAAGACCTTATAAAATGCTTATAAACATTAGTATGACTGTGTAAGTGTTATTATAAGCATAATTACCACATTTATTACAGTTTATAAGAAATTTATTTAAAACTTGTTTACAGTTTATAAACCTCTAACTAACATTTATAGGTTGTTAATTAACATTAATTAGACTATTTAAGGGTAATTAACATTTATATTTTGGCTAATAAGATACATGTAGGAACTTATTAAAAACTGGTAGTGTTGACAGAAAGCATATGAAATTAATAAGATGCTAAGTAACATCATTAAAACTAAGTATTTATTAAAATATGATAAACATATTTATTGTTTATTAGCAGTTTCAAGAACTTACCAGAAACGTCATGCAGCTAAAAATAATTAAATAATTGTATTTCAATTGGTTAAAATGTTGTGGTAGTGCTGTGGCTGTGGCATGACAGCCATTTTGAGCCTTTCCACATGACTAAGGAAATCATTGTTGAGTGTCAAGGATCTGCAGAGTCTCACCAAACTTGCCACAATTGTAAAATTTACTGAATATTAACATTTGATCCAGGTCTTGGGTGTGGCAAAATGACTCAATAGCGCCCTGTACAAAGTTTCCAAAAAGCAGTCCCAGAAACACGTTTCTCAGGAAGTCAGCCATTTTGAATATTATGTGTAAATTTATGTCATTCCCAGGCACTGTACTGAAGCAAACTCTTAGGGTAGTGTGACCATACGTCCTGGTTTGACTGGGACTGTCCTTTTTTCAAGCTTTGTGTCACGAATCTAAGCTAATATATAGTATCTTTGTACTTACTTGTGTAAAAGTCAAAGTCAATATAGTTTGTGCTCTTTGAGTATTTTGCAAATGATTGTCCCCAGAGTTAGAACAGAGTTAGGAAAAAAAAGGTTTTAGATATGCTGCCCCTTCCTCCTAAAACAATTTACAGAAGGACCTAAACTGATCGGGTCTTGTGACCTTAGGGGAATTTAAGTCTATTTTAAAAGATCAAGAAAACAGTACTCTTGTGACAATTTGTTTTTAAAATTGCTCTAAAATTGTTTTCAACCTGTTCTAAAGTATTGCTGATTTTAGTATATTGTATTTATTTATTACCAGTGTACGAATTCTGATTGATTGTCACTTACTTACATTAAATTCCTTTTCGCTATCCTGGACTGGTCACATTTGGAAAAGAGAATTTTATTCTCAGTGAGGATTTCCTGGTTAAATAAAAATTAAGGTTAAAGGTTAAACAAAATAATATCTATAACGACTAATATGTCCCAGTTTTGAACAATCCCTGTCCCAGTTTTAACCAATCTAAAATCAAAACGATGCACCATGCTTCTAGGACTAATTTGTACATATGTCAAAATTGTTGTCAAGGTGGTTGCTGTTTAAACCAATAGAAAAAAATATTATTCGGCTAATGCACCTTGAGTTGATGTTTAGCACTGATTTTTGGATGTATTTTCTTCGGCATTATGAATGTGCATCAGAGCCACAGGACTGCGCCTCTCTGTATGTTTATTTGTAAACAATCCAGTTGCAGATGTAACTTAAATCTACCATTGATGTACTGGCTGTAATTTATCACTTTTATCTCATAAATTAGGCCTGACATTCACAAATGCATTGATATTTTCACATTAATACTGTTGATTTTTTGAATCTGTTTACTGATTATGAGATGTCAGTTATGTTTTGATTTAGTTTATTTTTCCAATACTACCACCACTCATCTTCCCCTACCTCACCAACCTTTGATCTGTCTGCTCTCCTTTTTCCCTGTCACAGCGTGCATCTTGAATGTAGTGTAGGGGAAATAGGTTTCTGGGTAATTTGCACTCGTTATAAATTTGTGGCACCACTTTCTTATTGAAAGAAATTTATCATTAACTCATTAATAATTCAGTAGATCAGTTATTAATTTATTATCACAATTATTCCTTATGAATCAATCTCTTTACCTGGGTTATGAATTCTCCATACAGTGATCTTTGTTCCTACAAAAATGATATCCACAGACAACGACTTGGCGATAAATGGGGATTTATTTATGATCAAAACAAAACAGGTTAATAAATGAATAATCAATGGGGTAGATGGAGAATAAGGCAAATCAAATATGTTTATGAATATTAAGGCAAGGAATTCAAATGGTGAATGAGTTTGGCGATAACTGAGAAGAATATAGGCCTACTGTGAACAAAAAGGGGATGTCGAAAATCTGGGTTTTACGCGAAACTACTTATCTGACCATATATTAAAAATTAAACAGCTAGTCACTACTTGGCAAAATTGACATCAACTCTTATCACGGCCCAGCTGCTGACAGGTGAGGAAACAAAGTTGCCTACTTTCTCTGCAGAATCCTCTAGCCGATCCGATCGTTGTAGAGGTGACCCGGGTGTCTGCTTGGTTTTCTCTGGATCCTGGTGAACGCTTCCTGGCGGATTGTGGCCCATTAGGAGTTGTCTTACCAGGTCTGATAGAAGCGGGTCTCCGGGCTCCTTTTAAACGTCGGTTGTTATGGCTGTGTTGAGTCTCTGGTTCTGCAAAGGGGACCCGGTTTGCGGGGGTCTGGAGCAGATCGCAGCAGCGCCGTTCTTGAGACTTTAATAACAGATGTAATAGCCGAATAGCAATTGAGCTCGGCGGAGGCATTTACTTATTGATAACAAAAATTGAAAGCAATCTCGTTGGCCGTTCGATATGACTCTCAAGACTATTGTCACAAATAAAAAAAACGGAGAGTAAAATAATGGGGTGTTTGCTTCGCTGCTTCAAGCGTCGCGCTACTGAGAACGACACAAAAAGGAGAAAAATTGCGCACATGTACTTCTGTGAGCTGAGCCACAAGTATACACTTATGGAAGTGATAAAACACAATTTAACAGTCAAAATGACATAAGGACAAAAAGCAAAAACTAGTGTGCGTACAAAAAGACAAAGTACAAAATTAGACAAAAGAAAAAGATAACTGCGAGAAGAAAACGAGAGACTAAGCACGGAGAGATTAGAGAACAGAGAGGGGACTAAGAGAACAAGAAGAGGAGAACCCGAGCTTCCCAAACTCAGCAGTTTTGTAAAAGCCGACGGTGATGGGCGTGTTTCTTGCGAGGCGGTACTAAACTACTAACCCTTATCTCCCCTTTTTTCAGGTGGTTGTCTTTACCATCCCAGCATGACCAGTCCACCATGTCCTTAACCAGTTCAGCATGTCCCATGATGCTTTGTGTGAGGGACAGATTGTTGAGCCTCCATCAGGTCCTGAGTCTATCTCTGTTCCAAATGGCCTGGCAGGGCCTGGCTGAGAGACTCGACAACTTTCTTTACCAGGATGTAAGAGAGTAATATGTTCTAAAACCCAATTGTACTGTTTGTTTTTCATGATTATTTGAGGCGGAGAATATCTAAAAGAAACTGCAAAGTAGCACAATACAGTCAGGCTGTTTGGGAACACTTGCTGTCAAGAAATAAATAATTATAAATAATTCCAGTGAAATTAAACCTGAGTAGAATTTCAGCCTAAGCTCTGTTCTTTATGGCACATTTTCTATATGTGTTGATCAGGGCTTGGCAATTAAGAGTATTTGCATAGAATACCATTATAAAGTTCTTACCAACCTTATCAAAGTCAGATTTGTTGTTTGTTTATTTTTTCAGACCACTTTCATTTTTTTTTTAATTTTTGCATTTGCTTGTGTTGTGAATGAATCAGAGGTGTTTTCCTTTTTCAGGTCTTGCTTTGATACAGAATCAAATTGGTAAATCAGTGTTACCAATGAGAGGTGTCACAATTGGATTGATAACCTACTTGATACAACTTGTTTCATCAATATTGAACTGCTCATTATTTATTCTAAAATGCATTTTTTTTTAACATGGCAATATTCTCCATGTGATGGTGAAGCTGAAGAAATTAGATATTCAGTGCAGTCACATAAGAGGAGTATTCTCAGTATGGTTTGGTGATTTTATTTAAAGCTTTGAAACTGAAATTTACTGATAGAGTGTTTGCTTTGCAGGCACTCTATCTGAAGCACAAGAAGGTCAGATTAAAATTTCCTGGAAAACATCCAAGAAGCCTGCCCAGTTCTGGAACAGGAGTCTTGGTTTCAAGAGAAATGAAACTAAGATAAACTTCTGACATACTGAAGGGAAGAGAAAAGTGTGGAAAAAGAAAGAAATGGCTCATTATCTGAAGCAAACTACGTCACCTGTCAAACATGGTGGAGGCAGTGCCACCGGCAGTATTTGTTTACTTGTACTGTTAAAGTGTTTGCTATGAAACAGCTGACCTGTTAGGTTTCCAAGCCATGCAGTTAAGTGCTATTAAAGAGATTTTACATTTCCATTTTTCTTTTTGTTAGGTTATCCTGGCAAATCATTTCAGTGATGGCGGGGCAGCTCAGCTTCAGTTTGACATGACCAGAAACCTGTTTCCTTTGTTTGGTCACTACTGCAAAAGACCCGAGAACTTCTTTAAGCAGTAAGTTTGTGTATGTATTGGAGAGTGAGAGTTTACATGGGGTTGAAAGAGACAGTCTACAAAATGTACCGTCTTACATGTGTATAAATCATGACTTGTGTTTGTGCACCAGTGTGTGATTAGTACAATTCAGTCATGCAGATGCATGGTCGCATGTGCAGGTGTACGTATGTCTGTCTGCACATCAAGCGACTGCACATGCACACTTAAATGTTCTTTACCATGACACTTCAGTTGCCAGACACAAGTGAAATAATGATCACTATTGGCGAAGATAAAAAGCTTTTTATCCAAATAGGAATCTTGTTTACAGTCCGGCATGAGTCATTGATGTTGTTTGGTTTGTTTTGGACATTCCTGTCTTTTAACATGATTTTTTAAAAGAAAGAAATGTTTGAAAAATTATGAAAAGTATTTGAGTGTTAATGTACATAGTGTCGGTGCTTCATAGTGAGCCTCAAGCATATTTTTTTTAAAATATAAAAACTATTGTATGTGAAAGTGTGAGCGTAGGGTTAGGGTTTGCGCAGCCAAAAAGGATAAATGGCCCAGGCAACAACAGCCCATACCTGCGCACATCCTTGTGGAAGACCCTAGTTAAGTATGGGTTGGACCTGCCCCCCCCCAGCATTTGATTACCTATCCTGCCTTTGAGCAGTGATGTTTGTTTGAAATAAATCCACAAATTAAAAATGCTTGCGTTGTCAGCATCACCTGCCCTCTGCCATCGTGCCCCATTGATATTTGGCTTACTAAAATGGTTAGTAGAAGTTAAGACAAAAATAAAGCATATCGCAAAGGTAATATTGAAATCCATTAAATTTAAAGCTGCTTATCTGCTGGATGTGTAACCTGGAGTTGTAATTGTATTGTTGAGGGCTTTTTACAAGGTAAAAAAAAAAACTGTTAAGCTCAGTTTAGGTGAAAATATGGGTGTATGTGCATTCTTGCTTTGTGTTAAAATATGTGGAACAACAAAAAGAAATGCATGAGAAGGGTAAGGAAAGGCCATTGAAGATTAACCCTAACCCAGAAAGGGAAAACTTTGAGTTTGCCAGCATTATGTTTAGTGACATCTTTTTCTCCCCTGTCAATCTCTCCACAGTGTTAAAGAGGCGTGTATCATCCTGTGTCTTAATGTGGGCTCCGCTATTCTGCTAAGGAGTCTCCTTCAAGAGTCGGATGAAGAGACACAGAATTGGACAGGTGCAGGGGATCCTACACCAGAATCTGCACTGCACGAATTGGGGATATACTGTTTGGCATCTTGTGATGTGTTGATCCTCCTAAACCTGCGAGCGTCCTGGCCTGCATAGTAACCGCTATACCTACTGATATGTGTTGGTGCGGATTGTGCATGCCAATGAGAGTAAAAGTAATTTTTTCCCCCCATATTACTGTTTTGTCAGTAGCTTTAGTCTTCATCAAACAAAACAGGTAAGGACTGTTCACGGGATTGTTCAGTAAGTTTGAACTATTGTGCTGTGGTATGATTATATCCATCATCTCAAAGCAAGTAATAAACCCATCAGACAATGATATAGGTTGAAAGTGTCTCATGATTACTGATTGTATTTTGATGGTTTTTGGGGGTTTTTTTTGTCTTTGCATGTGATGTTTTTCTTGGTTTGTTTTCTGTCTGCATTTGTTGCTTATTTCCCCTAAGAGATAACTAATAGCTGCCAGGTGCACATATAAACTGAGAAGAGATAAGACAGAAATGTTTGTGCTAGAGATACAGATGCAAGTTCCATCTTGTTTTCTACAAGCTATTTGAGCCAAATACCTCATTTCCTGGCTAAGACACTGCAAAGTTAGTGAGCATTTAAATTATTATACTTAACACAGACCTATGCAATTCAAGCTGATCGGCCAAATACATTGTATGATGGTTTGTTATTTTGTACGAATTCCTCTGCAGTCTTGCCTGCATGAGACATGATATTCTTTTTTTTTTAGAACAATATAACATGCATTTGAGAGCAGCAATGGAACTAGCAAATAAGCTGGTAATGTAGTTGTGTTAGAGCCCGAGCTCATCAAGGACCCATACTTGTGAACTAAACTTTATGCATCTTGTAACATTTCATATGTATTGGATATTTATTGGATATTTAATATTTCATATGTATTTACATCTAAAATTCCCACTTCCTCTGACGTAAGAAAAACGACCAGTATATGTCACTACAAGAGGCAAGACTCTTATTTCATGGCGTCACATTTGCCTTCATTCACAAAATGAATGATACAATAACACAAATTAAGTTACATGTATTTAAGCATATATAGTTTATTCACTCATTCACCTCTTTATTATAGTTCTAAATTAAGTTGAATAAGGAGTAAGGGGCGATTTGATGTTCAAAAATGTAAATTGTGTGTCCACGCGGGTTAGGATTATTGCAATTAAGGACATGCGCAGTACCACTGCAAAGCAAAATTATACATAAGAGTTTGCAAAAAAAAGTGTGAGGACAGCAAACAAGTGAAAAAGGATGAGACATTGAGTACAAAAAAACATAAAAGCGGGTACAAACGTAAAAGCGGGTATCAAAAGTGAAAACTTATAAGTTTAAGTTGTTGCACTGAGCAAGTGTCGACACCTGCTGGCACCAGCACCACTGGAGATTATGTGAGGATGCACCGTTGCCTGTTAAACCTGTATTTATCTGTGTGAAGGTGAACCGCCACCATGGAGGTATTTCACAAAACCTAGATAGCAGATTAAGCTGGGATCTTCCGGTTATCCTGGATGAATTTAGACGTGATTTCGTTTCATCAAAGCGGAGGCACATAATTTACCATGGAGATTTATTCTGTGCAGCTAGCCTGCTCCCAACCAGGCTAACAGGCATGCTTCATTAATCCTGCTGTTCAGTCAGCAGGCGCTCATCTGAAACCCGTGTGTTTCTTACAGTTATAATATTAATAATATAATAATACATTTTATTTCAAAGCGCTTTTCAAGGAAATCAGATGTTTTACAATGAGGATCAAAAAGAGAAATAGAATTAAAAACAAAAAACAAACAAATCACAAGAGTAAATACTTTAGGTCAATTATTAAGTTATTCCACCTTCTCATGTAGCCTATTTTATTTTAGGCTATAAAAAAAATTAAACTACATCAGTTTTGTTTAGCTTTTTATTTTGTACAAATAAAAACAGCCTCCACAAAAATAACAATGACAAATAATCAGGGAGTTTATGAAGACTCCGAATCATATTATCAGAATAGGCATATTAGTGGGCTACTATTAGTATGATGAATATATTTTTGTGGCTGTGAGATGATTACACGTGGCTAACAAAGTTGCAAAGGTGTTTTCAATCAATCAGTGATCAGTACGATATATAAGGTCCAAAATACAGATCATTTTCCTCCCTCACAATGGCGTGCCCTTTCCTAGATGACATACTTGATGAAGAAGCGCTCATTCTCAAGAGAGCTTTCCAACGGGAAAGTGTTTAGGGACAGGTTGGACCTGCTGGCTTTTCCAGAGGAATTCTTGCAAGAACAGTATTGCTTCTCTGGGGATGGTTTATATTACCTCTGCAGCCTGCTGAGTCAAAAAATTCAGCACAGAGGCAAAGTGGCCTGGGTTGATCCATGACGCCAAAGTCTTTAGGGCCTGTACAATTCATCAACGACTATCACAAGGTAAGGCACACATTTTAATTATAAGCACCCTGAAATATTTTGATAGCGTCAAGTTTTACTGTACTTTTACTTTAATTATTACATTTTGTGTTTTCAGGTGAATTCTCTGGTGTGCTGCAGGGAGACGAGGGCTATGCCTGTCAGTCGTTTCTGCTTATCTCTTTTGCTGATCCCCAGAGAGCACCACAGCAGGCTTACAATCTGGCGCACTCAAGAACAAGGGCCTGGATTGAAATGTCATTTGGCATAGTGGAATCACAGTTTCAGTGCCCTCACCACCTGCGAGTCACCCCAGACAGGGCCTGCACAGTCCTCCACAACATCACCTGCCTGAGAAAGGAAAGAGTTCCGTCAGTGGCCTTAGAGATGGACTGCAACAGTGCTGCAAATTTTTTCAGACCAAATCACTGGCAGACTCGTCAGAGACCCGTATGTTGCTAATTTTTTAGTTAGTTTAGTAAAGGAACATTTGTTACTTTTCCACGTGTTTTATTTTATTTGGCATTACTAGCACACATTTTGTAGTTGTTATTTTAATAAATGTAGTATTCTCCCAAATTAGAGTCCCAGAGTTCACTAGTAACTTCAGAGTAAGTGTACTGTATGACAAAATTAAAGAAGCAGATGGCAAAACAATTTCTTTTTAAACCCTTTATGTGGCATGACGTGTCTGCTGAAAGCTTGGGAGAGAAATACAAATGATAGTCCTATGTATTATTACAATGTTTTACAGTCATGCTTACATAGCTCTACATGTGGATTTAAATTTGATCCCACTTGACTTTGTAGTTTCTGGATTTCCAAGTCCACTTTTTTCAGTGTCTTTCTTGTAATCTCAATGTCCATTTCCAAGTCCTGCAGTTTTCTTTTGTGATATTTGATTTTTGCCTCTGTGAACTTTATTATTATTATTTTTTAAGTGTGTACTGTACATATTTCTGACAGTTTGTGAACTCAGTAAAACAAATATAAATGAGCACAATAGGAATTGTCCATGGTGTGGTCATCCTTCAGGCAATACTCACTACATTGCCAGCTTGCTGTCAGGCTTTGTGGCGCCTGGGTACTGTTGGAAATATCATGTTTTATCAGAGTACTGCATGACTAATTTATTATTCATTATAGATTAAATGAGTATTTGACTAGATTGACATGATGTCTCCAGCCTTCTGGAGTCCACCAACACAGTCCTCTCCCCTCATCATCCACTGCAAGAAGTGCCTTCACCCTCTCACAGTATATAGAATCTGTATTGACCTATCAACAGACTGCAAGATTGCAGATTGGAAGGCTATGCCTTTGATGAATAATACTCACTGGATCAAGGTTATTCTCTGGTAGCTCCAAAAGAGTAATTGTGTTACCAGATACTGCAAGACAATGTAATATATATTATACAGTTAACATAACACAATAAGAATAGCTGATTATGTTCCCAGTGCAGCACAATTGACTGACATACCTTGTGTGAAAGGAGCTGTTAGCCTCATCCGCTGACTGGACTGTTAAGGAGAGAGGCAGTCAAGGCACGCACCAAACTCCATATGCAATCCCCATGGTTCCAGCAGTACCATGGGCTGGATGGGCTGGATTGGGGGGGTACAGAGGTCTGCACAAGGTTGTCATTTCCACCCTCCCTCAGGTTCTCAGGTGCTCCACATGTATAAACACACACAGGAACACAAGTATAAGGGAATTCAATAAGGTCAAACCCAATAAAATTTATAATGGATAAAGGAATCCCAAACCAATTCATAAACAAACACAAGCAAAATTCATCAAAACCCACAGAAAATATAAAGAAAATGATTTAAGGTGGGTAAGGCACAATAAATATGTCAACTCAGCAAAAGAAG
>JAQLOL010041426.1:0-16626 GCA_029783665.1 Naso thynnoides
GGTTCTCTGGTCTGATGAGACCAAAATTGAACTTTTTGGACTAAATGACAAACGCTATGTTTGGCGTAAAAATAACACGGCACATCAGTCTAAACACACCATCCCCACTGTCAAACATGGTGGTGGCAGTATCAAGGGGTATGAATACTTATGCAAGGCACTGCACATGTGTCTGTTTGCAGAAAGCACAAACTTCACATCATCAATTAATTTAATGCTAAATAGTGATAATAAAACTAGAGTAAAGATCTAAAAGTCCCTCCTCATAAACACAAACTCTTTTTCTCTGTGTCATATATTATTAGAGTAAAGTATATTTTTCCTTTTTTTTTTAACAGTTTAAGTGGTTGGCCTTAGACTTTTTTTCTCACTATAACTTATATAAATATTTAATAAAAAATTGTGTAATATTAGCCTATATTAAAGCTTCATATGTTGGCATTAAAGGTGTGTGTGATTTTGGAGGAAAGGGGTTGATTGCTGACTCTTATTTTCAGATATTGAAGTACTAACATTTGGGTAAGTGGTGCTGCATTTTTAAACATCATGGATAGGCACTGAACTGCTACATAGCCTATAGGTGTTTGACTACATGCACACACTCTCTATCTTACACGCACACACACACACACACCACATAATTAACACTGTGTTTTAGTTGGTCTAGAAATAAAAAAGGAGATGCCCTGCCAGAAAGAACACATAATGAAGTGTCCCACTTACAAAAGTTGCAACTCCAAAATTGAAAAACTTGATCTATAAATACTTTTCTATTACTTGAGATAAAGAATAGTAATCTGAAGCTCAATTCTGATGCTTCTCTGTAAATAGTTCTCTAAATATAGCATTTTATGATTAAGTCCCATAAATGTCAGGTGTAAACAGGCAACTTCTGGTTTAAGCCCCACCCACTTCTGCTTCAAGCCACGCACATTGCTATTACGGATACAGATAATTTGGTTAGTTTAATGGATACAGATAATGCTGCATTCGCTCATCACTACTAACATTATCAAGCACAGAGCTCATCATCTTATGTTACCATAGGTAGTGTTTATGAACGCTAACAACTATTAACTAACTATCCATTTAACTCAGATATGGAGCGTAAATAGTTTAGGGTTTTTTGTGCGAGACTTCCGGTCACTAGCTATCTTTAGTTGACAGCAGTCAATTCAGCATAACTATTTGGAGAACAAGTTAGCTAGCGTTATGGCTTTAAAGAAAACTCAAAGGAAAATTTGTGTTGAATTATGGTGCACTGATTACAGTTTTCTTGGCCAATCCCTGCTGACAATTTTGTAAAAGGTCTGATTTGCCAATACCAATGCGTTTTTTTTTTTTTTTCAAGTGGTGGATGGCTGGCTTCCTTGAATCTGCTGAGCAATCTGGGTAGTGGAGTGAATGATCCAGGAGTATAAAATGGACATTTATGTAACGCTCAGAGGCTGTTGATATTGGCGGATGGATATACGTGATGGAAGGGATTTAATGATGTTACTTAATTGTTCTTACCACAGTGATGAGCATGCTGCTCAAATGTTCCATTTCTTTTCAAGTCATCGTGCAAAACTTCCACACTGATGGCATGCTGTTTGCGTTAGGCTCACTGTGGCTGTAACACGTGGTGATTGGCTTGTGGGGCCCTGATGTGCAACGCGAACCAATGAACACATGTAACAAACTACACAGAGAATGTCTGTCTGAGCATCGATCAAGGCAAAATAAACTTCTCCACTAGGCGGTCGATAGGTGCACCTCTAGAGTTTAATCATCGCCCACGTATGGGAACTGAATATGGATGCAAGGTGCAGATGTTGCAGTCTAGCTGATGGTCAATTTAACAGTGACACTTTGAGATGAGTCGTCTGTGTGGCTTAAAGATCGCTTGTCCATTAACCAGGAATTGACTCTAATTACTTTATAGGTCTGATTAATGAGATCTGAGTGGAGTGTGTCAGATTAACTTGTGATGCATCATTTTACTAGCGATCATGTCTGATATTCCGCTCTCTGTTACTGTCTACAAAATTATCTTAATACACTCTAGGCATCTGTAAGAGAAAAGCATGTACTATGGGGTGTTTCCAAACACTTTCAACTTTTGCAAAGCATAACACTCACGTTCATTTGTGTTATAACATCTGCATCTGTCCTCAATCATGAGAGGAAAAAAGTCGAAATTGGGCCCCTTGAACCATATAACATGACAGCAAAGTCTACCAGTGTTTCTTCAGTAAGCTGCTTTTGCTACTTGCTCACTTTGCTGTCTTCTCACTTTTGTGGCTTTACTGATTCTTAATCTGTGTTACTGTAGCTTAAAACCTCTGTAAAAATAGATTTATACTACTAATAATAATTATAATTTTTTCACTACAAATTCAATTCAAAAAAATTTTAATTAAAAAATGTGATGAATGAGTTGAATAACATGCCCAAACGGTCTATTAATGGATTTGAATTACAGTCCACACAGATGAGTACAGTTTGATTAAAAATTTAGTCAGCATCACTGGTAAACTAACTGGTAGACATTTTAAGCTGTCAACATTGTTTCAGTCATGTCTCATCACAGAAACTATTCTGTGATATATTTGCAAAGAACTTTAACTGTCCTTTGTTGTAAGGAACATGTTTGTAGTTTGTAGTTTGTATAACTTAAAAGTCAATCATTAAAGCTGGTCTTAACTGCTGTCGAACTGTGGACTTGTACCTTATATCTCTACATTTCTTCTGACTGATGAGAGTAAACTGAATTGTTAATTAGTTTGCAGCAAATTGAACATAAGATTCAGACCCATGAAGGTTGTATTATAGAGTTAAATCAGCTTCTTTGAATGTTGAATGGTGACTAAAGAAACATTTGAACAAACAGCATGCTTCCAGCTTTCATGAGGACAAAGCGCCTATTATTCATTTGTACCACTGTTATACATTGTCTGCTGTAGCTGGGTGTGTTTTCCATGAAAGAACGGTGTTGTGGTGTTTTATGGCCAGAACTCCATTTAAGAGACGTGCTTTCACGAAATGAAACGAAATCACTTGTGGTAATACATGGACATAGACCCTAGAGCTCTGACTGGGACTCTTGTCTTAAATCCAATCCCATCGGTGTTCTTACCACCACCACCTGCTCCTGAGATGTGTGTGTCCACTCCTGCTGGTACCCGCAAATGTTCTTGACATTTCAATCCATGTACGGGATTCAATTGATTTGGCTTTGCATCCTGTTCCATGAGGAAAACATAATATAAATAAAGTATAAATAATATAAATATTAATAAAAAATGCACACCTGTCAGTATAATGCAGTCAAAATACTGAGCTTTTGCATAATAAGGCTACATGCAAATCAGTTATTAAACTTGCAATGAGTACACTTCTTCCATGGCAAAATAAGAATTTATTTTACTTATTTTAGAATACGTGCATGTTTATTCTCCTTTTCTGAGGCTATTTTACTTTGTTTTGGATCCCTGTGTCTTTAAACACACTGATCAGTACGCAAGCAGTACTACCAATTTTGTTGTATTCTACACAAGGCTTTCTCGTTTCTATTCTTTTCTCCTACTCACTTAAGAATAACAGTTTCTACAGAAATTATGCTACCGTTACAATGAAAAATGACTCAACTTTTTCACAACACCAAAAATTCATGCATAAATGCATCAATGCATCAATGCAAGAACATTCAAAAAGTAAAAAGAATTTCTGTACGTTATGGATTATTAAGTGCAAAGTGCAAAAATTAAGTGCTGTTCTAAACAATCAGAATAACAGAGAAAATTCCGTTCAACTAAACAGAATATTATAAGTGTCTTCATGTAAAGCAACAGTCACACAAGACAACAGGCCTGATGAAGGCATATTTATATTAGCTAAATAAAAGTCTCTCAGCTTAGGGAAACCTAAACTTCTGATTTAGAGCTCAGGACCTGCTGTTGATTTTTTGACTGGCCGCAGCAATGGCAAAACCGTCCACTCCTGTAACATCTTGAGGATTGGAAATTGTGAACAATCTTTTTTTGTGCAGCGACAAGGTCTGACAAGCTAAAGCTCACCCTTCTCAATGCGTATCTGTCATTACTACTATCTGTAATACATTACATGCTCTGAATTCCTTAGATGCTATGCTGTGTTCTTAGCAGAGCGACTGGCATGCAGCAGATGAACACTCATAACCACCGTTAAAGACTTGAGACTCAAGGTCAAACACTTGAGTGATTATCTATGCAATGTGGGGCTCTAATAGACAGTGTAACAGCTTGTTTGGTGGTCCTTCTTCCCTGTGGTGGAAGAAGGAGGTAGAGATGCAAAAATCTTCACCTGGTGTTTCTTTTATTGCCGTCACCAGCCAAGTGAATTGTGCAGTAGTGCCTCAGTGGTTTGTTGGACAAAAACAATAAAAATGGAAAAAGAAAAAAAAAACCTTAATGCAAGAACTTTTAAACAATCATAATGAACTTAAACAAACAAACAACCTACACTAGGCCCCTGCCTACAGGGCTCTAGCAATTGCTGCCCCTCCAGGCCCAAGTTGCACTCTTGCGAGAAGCCTCTGCTCCCTGGCTTTATAGTGAAAGTCCTGCCTATGAGACAAACTACAGTTAGTTAAATCAATTAACCAACATAAACGCACAAAACCATTTCAGCAGACACACACTGACTCAATCCATGCTACTCAGAAATATCAGAATTTCTACACTCATTTAGGGCATATAAAGAGAATTCCCACAGCACAAATAGAAATCCCCTCTGCACTGGCTTACACATGGTACACTCTGGTTCCTCCTGTTTATAAAAACCCTTGGACCCTTCCACATCCTGTTTAACAATCAGACCAGGTAACACTGCATCCAGGTGAATGAGGACAAACAAAGGCTCGGTAACCATGAGTTTGAATATGTGTCTTTTGCCGTTATTTTAAAAATGGGACTTGATTGATGATACTCGTAATTGCTCCCCAGCACAGCAACAACATAATTACAAAATAATGAAATGTTTGAAATGTCACCAAAGAAGAAATGTTTAGCTATGCTAATGCTGATGCTAATGTCTAGCATAATAGGAAGGAATGCAACCGTGTTAGTCTGACACAACACAACACAGGCTACAACAATCCTAGCAGCCGGCTAGATGTAATTAAAAGCAGGACTTGGTTCTCTTAGCTGTGTGTGACTCCTTTGTGCACCCTTCTCCTCAGAAGGCATGGGGGTCCCCCATGACAGACAGACCCCAACATTACATGTGAAACCATTTGAGAGCAACAACCTAAATGCAAGGAATTGATGCTGGCATCACAGATGTTATTGAAGCTTTACATTTCTGTGGTTGAGAAGTGCTGGAGTTTGACATGAAAATCTATTTGGTTATTGTCAGGAAAAAACTAGCCAATGTCTTGAACTTAACATGCCTGTTTTATTTTTAACAGAAACAAGGTTGCAAAATGTGTGGCCTTGTCATTATAACACCTGGTTTGAGTTGGAAGAATAATGAGTGTCTGGATACCTTTCTTTAAAAAAAAAAAACAATGTAGTGGACATACATTTCCAGCTGTCAAATTTTGCATTGCTTTAGGCACCACATCATATTCAATCCTTCATACTTCATCCGAAGTCAACTGCCACCAAATAGCACAGCTCTCTTTCTTTGGAGCCACATTCCTCTGTGGTTAGCAGGACAGGCCCTGACTAATCTGGCGCCCTAGGCAAGATTTTAGGTGATGCCCCCGAGGGCACGTAAAATAGGCATGTAGGCAAATCGGGAAGGGGGGGGCGAGGGCGGTGGAGGTAGCTGAGGGGTGTGGGCGACTCAGTAAATAATGTTGTTATAGCCTACTATTATAATTTAATAGGCTTCATGCTTATTGTACAACTAGTTATAAAAATAGTAAAAGTTGTATTTTTACACTTTTTTTTTATCCCCAACTGCCGCTGCCGTGGCGGCGCCCCCTGATGGACACGCCCTTAGCATTCGCCTATACTGCCTATGGGCCACGGGCCGGCTCTGGTGGTTAGTGTTGACACCTTTACGATTCTTATCAGAAACTGGGAAACAGGGCTCCTCTGCACAGCAGGATACTGCACCCTGGATCTTTCACACATGCACTAAACACAGACACACACTTTTTTCAAAGAAGAAATATCGAAAAAATGTTGTTGTTCTACAGGTGGAATTACTCCAGTTTACTCGTAACAAAGGATAAACCTGATTTACTCATCAAGACAATAAGTTACGTGGCAAGATTATTATTATTTCTCTCTCTGATTGCCATTGAAGTGAAGCTTCTTTGGTCGACCCCCTTCCTCCCAATAGGAACTCTGGAAATGCCTTTGGGGTCGTAAAATCTGCAAGACCCACAGTGTCCTTTGTGTGCTATTTTTACAGACATTATGAAATCATCATTAAACAATTGTTTTATTCATTCTTCATGTATTCAAACATACTTGGCATATGTTTCACTCAAAATTAGTGAAAGTCCCATTTTTCTACAATTTTGTATAACCGAGCTACACTTTATTCATGTATATTAGTTATTCAATCAGACTCCTCAAAAAATGGGTTAAGAAATATAACCTGCCTTACTCTTTAACAGAACATAACTTTGAACCTAGTCATTTCTAGTTAATATTTCTAATCTAAGTTGATAATTAAATAACATAACTGTTTTTATAATTTCCTATAATCCCAATGTGTGAAACTTTTTGTTTGTCAAAACTTCTAATTATCTGTTAGTTAATAAATTCACATTAGGTCTTAAAGCCTTCTTAAAGTTCTTATATGCTTATTAGTATTATTTGTTGGTATAAATCTGCTAACAACAGTTAATGAAACTACATGACTTTAATCATGTTTAATATCAGTGTTTATAAAATGTTTTGTAACTTTACTTACTTAGGTAAAGACTTTCTTCATTTGATCACATTTTATTTTCATAATGGTCATGGTGAAATGGGATTTTTAATCGATGTGCAAAACTTTAGTGTGAGAAAATTTTTCTCTCTCTCCCATAACCACGCTGAACTGCGAACAAAGAAATTTGCATGGCGTCGTCTTATTGGTTAGAAATCTGACTCTGCACCAATCCCTCACTGGCAGAACAGACTGTCAGTCATGATGCGTCGGCTCTCTATTGGCAGACAACTTCAGGGGCTGTCTCATCTCCACATGTTTTAAAAAGCCCAGTGTGAAAACACACTTATTTTTTCTCTCTTGCCCACTCTCTGTTTTGCTGCTGTCTATTTGCTTGTACGTCCCCTAAAGTTCTTCTGCTGTGTGCCTATTCTTTGTCTATTCTTTCTAAATGTGCGCCTTTTCCTTTTTGTGTAACTTTTTTTCCTTTTTTGTCTTGATTTGTTTTGTTTTTTCGTACAATTGTATATTTTACAACAAGTTTTCACAAGCCTGAATGGACAACCAAAAAGCCTTGGTGTTCTCCCCAAGCTATTTGTAGGCAGAAGCATAAAGTTTTACTATTTTTCCTCAACAATTTATGTACAAATTTTGGAAGTTTTGCCACACAATCAACTGTAACTTTTTCAAGACTGTTAAAGTTCATTCATCCGATTTTTGCCATCAACTGACAAGAAAGCTGCATCCGCCTGCCTTTTATGCCGGGAACTAAAAGCATTCCTTTGAGAAAGTCAACAGACTTTTCTGCTGTCCGCACTGGGGAGAACGAGAGACAACGCATCAGAACTGACCACAGCCATGTGGTCATCGGAACCGCTGCCAACTACCTCACCGACTGACAATCAGACTGTGAGGAAGCTGTACACTGGTCTCCAGCCCTCTCTTCTCATCCACTTTTGCAGTGGTCTCCAACAGTTGGCTCAAACTCTTAATGCTTTCAGAGTTTGATTTCTTAAAATCATTAATTTAATCTTAATTCCACACGAAAGGTTATTAATCTAATTGTCTAATCAAATATTCAATTCCAAATCTCACATCTGTTAGGATTTGATCATTTCATTCTCTTTCACAATTCACCATTCTACTCAATTTGCTTAAAATTATCCATTTCATTTCATTGCCAGTTCTCATCTACTCACCCTGTTATTTTGCCATGTCATTTATTTATCTGTAAATGAATTGTAAATAGCTCTGAGTCAGTGGTTGTTTGTATTTCTTTTGGTGGTGAAGGAAATTAGATCCCTGAATTCCAAAAGGATTCATGACTTCAGGCATAGACTGATACTTTATGACTGAAACTTTATCACGTTGTATTTCATAATTTCTATAATTATAACTTCAACGTCATTAATTTCCTCCCAAATTAATGAACAATAACTGGAAAACCAGGGAGGTGGTGCCCCATTCTTTCTTTCTAAACAGGTAAAATCTTGATACAAATATTATTAATATTTTTGATATTATAATTGAAGTAGTGGTCCTTCATGCTACAACAAAAACAAAAAAGTTTTTTGCTTGGTAGCCACGTCACCTACATATTACCATACCACCACCCCATTGATTCCCCTGGGCCTGGTTGTTCAAAAGGTGTAATCCGGATGAAAATGATCCGGTTATGGTAATCCATTTTTTTCTCCATGGATCACGTAATCCAGCTCACTTTTGTCCTGATTATTAAGAAAAGAACTGGATGGGATCACCCTGATCCAGATACAGACTTTTAAGGTTACAAAATCTGGATTACCAGTACTTCAAATGGGATGCGGAGGGCGCCAAAATTCTCACAAAATAAATGATCCTTAATTAATTATATTATGTTTGAAATTAACAGCTATGGCGTGGAATATTTGATTTGCAATAAATTCTTTATTTTATCCACAGCAATGTTTACCTCACCTGTATGTCATGATACAGATACAATAATTCAGGTTGAAAATATTGAAACATTTTTCAAATATTGGGGAGAACAACAGGTAAAACAGCCCAGTGCTTGACTTAATTTGTTATTTAATTAAGTTTCCCTCTTTTTTTGTTTTTTACTTTGGTTTGTACAACTAAATCACTAAATTAAATAACATAAATCAGTAAAGGCATACTAACAGATGCCTTTACAATTATAATTATGTCCTATCTTACCTAAAACAAGCACTGCACTGCACTGCATGAAAAATACAACTGTATTGCTACAAAAGCTACAAGTAGCAGAGAAAAAGTTTGTTACTGCTTATACTGCTTACAAAGCAAGTTTGACCAAAATAACAAGATTCAGAACATGAACATTTCTCTGTTTTTCTGCAGCAGCGCAAGTTCTGCACTATTTGTCTTCATGTCTTTACTCCACTGGGCCTGACTTGTAACTGAGGAAGAAACTAAAAAATGACCAGCAGATGGCAACACACATTAAGATAGATTTAAGTTTTTAACGATTTCACTTCTATCTTCTGTGATCACCTTTAACATTCGTAATTCATGACCTTTTTTTAAATCAGAGAAATAAAACGTTACTTTCTAGTTCCACATCCATTTAGTAGCTTGCAAATAAACCACAAAATAAACTATGGCTATGTGTGACACATGACCTGATGCTGATACTTTATGAGTTGGTGTGGGAATTTTGGTGCTGATTGCGTCTGTCGGGTGAACATTGGACTTTTTTAAAGGCTCCTGCCTGCAGGCCGTTTAGCAGGTTAGGCCCTGGGGAAAACACCCTGTGCTCCCGATGGTCAGTCCAGCTTTGCTATATAACCTGCACACCTGCGACTGGGCCAGATGTTAGGCACACTAGATACCCTTCCACACTCCATCACGCTGTCCATAAACTCATGATTGTGTCCTTGAACAGTTCACACATGTCAGCCGTTGTTCATGGAAGCGTGAGCTGATTGGCCAATGATCTCCAAAAACTGTCATAGACAGCAAGATCGGGGCCAAAATCCTATAGTCCCAACTGGACATTAGTAATCATGGTTACACACACACACAGCATCACCATGACTACTAAGGCAAAAAACCCATGGCCTCACATTCAAACCATGTTTGAAATACAGACTACCAAAGTTTGAGGATTTATTATCCTAGAGGCTGTATTGTCCTATATGGTGCTTCTTGTGACTGAAAGTGCCTTAGTTTGTTATTTTGTAAAGTATTAATTTATTATTGTTTCAGTTAAAGGGATATTGTTTGGCAATATCTGAATGTGCACATTGCTATTTTATATTTTGTCTATTTGATTATGTTCATGCTCTGATTATTTAAACAACAACAACAAAAAAGCAGTACTCACCAAATACTCAGTACTTGAGTAGATTTTTCACTGAGTACTTTCTTTCTCTTACTCAAGTAATTTTTTGGGTGACAACTTTCTACATCTGCTTGAGTCATATTACTCCAAAGTAACAATACTCTTACTTGAGTACAGTTTTTCACTACTCTACGCACCTCTGGTAAAATGTGCAAATTTCACATATCCATGATTTGCAAAAACAAGCTAAAACTACCACTTTGTGTTGCAACCAATTGAGTTGACACAGTGATCTTACTGAAATTAATGTGGTAGCTTCATTTTTTCACACAGTACCTATGTTGGGCTGAACATAACCTAACACCCAACAGGCCACCAAAATGCCCAAAGATGTTGTGCTCTGAGTAAGTTAAGCTGTCACAAAATTCTGTTTTCTTTACTTCAGTGCTTTCTTTGCTCCATCCATGAAAGCAGAAATTTGTATTTCAAGTTTAGTTCTGGGAACTTTATGTGAGACATCCAGTGACATAAATACATGTCCTTTAAGAACACAAAAACTGAATAATAAGATAGAAACATCTTTCTACTTTCCAGCCACTGCAGCAGTTCATTGCTTGGCAGATAGTTGACAGGAGAAAGACGGAGCTCAAAATCAAGAGTACTGAAAGCTTGACAGAGATTTTAATGCTAATTTTCTGGTAATGTCATTCCTGACAAGCTTACAATGTAAACCTTCTTGTGCAAGCAGCTTTCACAAAATATGCAAAACCAAACTGCAGTCATGTGTGCAGAACAAATAGCAGTAGAATTTCAGTTAACAGGGAATACTTAGTCCCTCTGCTCCTCATCTATCATGAAAAATGTGCTGACTGTTCACTTCTTAAATACAGGGTCTTCTGCACAGATTACTCCATCCCTCCCTTCATCCCTTGCTACCTCATGGGGAAATAAACTGACAATAAAAAATCAGGTTGAGCTGGGGAAGTGGCCAGGCCCGTCCAAACACTCATAAATAAATGACTGCCCCTGTAAAAAGTCACCATTTTGACTCCAGCAGTGCTGGCTGAGCTGAACACATCATTGTTCCTCCACATCACAATCTGCATCAGATATTCTGTTTCTTACTGCAAGCGCTGGTGCTGCTATTACCCCTGTGTTGTACCATTTCAGTGTGTTTGAAGTATCTCGTGCTCCCCAAGGGATAACTCAATTGTGGCTCCACAGAAATCTGCTCTAATGACTCACTGGGACCACATGGGCAGAGGTAAATGGCCGTGAAATGATGCCATTAAGCTGGAGGTAAAAGTGAATCGAGGACAGTGTCATCATGAGAGAGACATTTGGCTGGAAACACACATCATGCCATGCTTTCACAGATCTTATCTACCATCTTCACATTACACACATTATGATCAGTTTTTACAGATGAAGCTACAGTAAAGTGGAGTTTAATCAGGAGGGTGTATTGATTACACAAACTACAAAAACCATAACTCCTCCTGTCAAATACACGGCACTATGTTGATGACAGTGGTGTTGCTTTCAAGATAGCTTTGGATGTTTTATCAAGAAAATGGTTCACACATTCATAGTATTCTCAGAACAAATTGTAATTAATTGGAGAAAGTTTGATGTTTAATGAAGAGTAATTGTGTGTAGCGCCAATTGGTAAATTAAACTTATTTAGAATGCCAACCCATTAAACTCAGAAAGGAACTATAGTAGACATAAGTGTCAGCATTTTTGCATTGGCATTGTGAGCGTGTTAGCATGCTGACATTAGCATTTATTCATAGAAAAATTCCCATGAATGTATTAAAAGAACAATATGGCACAGCTAAACAGCTTTGCAGCCTATTTCTCTCTGTGCCTCTGCGCCTAAAGAATCCCTGTGGACAACAATATAAAAGAGATTTTGCAAAACTGTTGAAAGGACATCTCCAAACATGGTCAACTATTTGTCGCATGCATTTTTAGAAGGAGGAATGCTTAATATCTGTAACACTTTCACTTTCAGTGCCAGGAAAAGCTATTTTTATGTGATATCCTATGTGCCATTGCTCTTTGGGACAGGTTTGACAGCACTACTTGCCATTAAAAAACATATATTTGCTTCCCCTTTAAATAAATTTGCATACCTGTCACTTAAAACACAGTTTAAAAAATATCCTTTTGAGTGAAATTTCTTTTCAGCAACCAGTCATCTGATAATTAAAGAGGAAAATTGGCTTCATGTGCTCTGATTATTTTGGCATGCATGTAACGCACAAGTTATAATTTAATTTATATGAAAACTCGGTTCTTATTTGTGTAGTTGCTGCGGACAGCTACGCTAAATAAAATGCTGTAGATAGACACAAAACTGGACTTGTAGTAAGTAGCTGCTTGCTAGATTAAAATCGCTGTTTTGTGCAACATGGTAGCATTGATCATTTTCGACACTGCGGGCCACTGCTTGAAGGTTAAAAAGTTACATGTTGTTGCTTTAAATCAGTAGCTCTTAAACTTTTTCTCTCTTCTGTCACGTCCCTCTTCCCCTTTGGAGGAAGAACAATTTCCATTCTAGTAAAATGTTAAACGAGATATGTATTTTACACACACACACACACACACACACACACACACACACACACACACACACAGTCCCTATGAATTTGAGAGTATGTACATTTTGTAAATATGGGATTTAAGTCCCAGTGCAGACGAGTCCAAGCAGAGTCCTGTCCAGCTCACAGTAAATGCAGTGTGTGTGTGTGTGTATGGTTGATATGGACCTGTAGTGCCTTCCAGAGGGAAGAAGCCAGATGGAGTAGACTAGGGGAAGGTCACAACCAATGATGTAAGAGGCTTTGGTGACAATCCTCTCCAGTTTCAAATGCACCAAACAGTAACTGATGATGTGATGATGTTTTTGATAATGGCTTTATGATAATGAGCAGGTTTTTCTTAAATGTGATACTTCTTCAGTTGCCACAAGAACAGTCTTGCTGGGCCTTTTTGATGATGTTGTTGTTGTTGTTGATGCTTCATTTCAGACCACCACTGATGTAGTTGCTGGGAATTTGAAGGAGTCTGTCAGGATTATGGGTTGATCAGAGATGTAACCTAGGGCTTTGATGTTTTTCTTTTTCCTGAAGTCTACATCTATTTCCATGTTTTTAGATGTGTTGAAAGGCAGTTGTTGCCGGACCACTCTACAGCCCTGTTTACCTCCTAGAGGTACTGGGTCTCATCATTGTTTTTGATTAGACCAATGATGGTGGTGTCATCTGCATACTTAAATATTGAAACTTAACTTAAACCTTGACCCTTCAGTTCTCTCTAATTTTAGACTTATTTCTTAACTTGTTTTTTATCTAAGGTTTTGGAAAGAGTTGTTTTCAATCAATCATTTTAGTATTCAAGTAAGGCCTCAGTCTAACTTTAAGCCCCGCCACAGCACTGAAACTGCCCTTTTAAGAGTTTTTTTTAACAAACATCATTTGGCTGTTTGCTCAGGAAACTGTTTTAGTGCTTTTTAAGTTTGTTTCCACTGAGCGGTAAAGTTCGGTTTGGTACAATACAGTTCTTTCCGCAACTGTACCCATAGATTTGGCTTCCGATTCCACTGCTGACCGTACCCTTACTTGGCGGGCAGGATATATGCTGGATGCGTATGTGCTGCAAGAGTGCACTGACACAGTACTCTGCCACTTTCAACTGCATAATCCAGTAGAAATGAAGGCGCATTTTATTGAGTGTTTGAAGATCCAATTGTTACTTAAGCGTATGTCACCATGCAAAAAAGGCAAAAAGCAAATATGTTATGGTTGATAATCAGATATTTCACTACTGTAGATCAATAGATAGATAGATATATACTAGGGTAAATTTAGGTATCCAGTAGCTCACACATATGTTTATCAGTAGACAAACAACACAATAAAAACCATGAACAGACAATAAAAGTCAGTTAAAACATGCAAGAAAACATTCAACCTGAAAAGATGCATTTGAGCGGCACAGTGAATGAAATAGTTTTTTTTTCCCCCCTGGTAATGTTCAACTCATGGAAGAAATCAATGAGGTGGCAAAGCATCCTTTCATTTTTGTATAATGTTTTAAAATGGTACAGATATGATTACAACCAGCGTTTATTCTCTGCACGAATCATCGGCTCATCTGTGAATTTTCTCTCCAGGGTGACAGCGTAAGGAGTCTAGTTGCTGCAGCGAGATGACCGGCTGGTCTCACCCAGCAAACTGTGGCTCCTCGCAAGTCCGAACACTTCACAACAGATTTACAAACAAGCATTATTTGGATAAACTGACTACATATTAGTAATCTACATGGTAACATTCTTGCCTAAAATTTATATATAACTTATTGAAGTTATAACAGCTCTGTGGCAACACTTTGAAACACCTTTTTGCCTGCCTGCAGTCATCGGACTGCAGTGTGTGTAGCTCCACCCTCTTTAGATCACTTGGTACACCAATGAAAGGGTGACCAATACAGGGAAGTACAACTTTTGACAGTGGAAACCCAAATAATTGTGTACCACACTGCACAGCACCAAACCGAATTGTATGGCTCAGTGTAAAAGGGGCTTTAGATTTACATTCATCCATCATCTGTAACTGTTAATCCTTTGCAGGGTTGCAAGGGGACTGGAGCCAATCCCAGCTGACACAGGGTGAGGGTGGGGTACACCCTGGATAAGTCAACAGTTCATCACAGGACTGACAACATTTTTTCCCTTTAAAAAATTAAATTAAATTAAAAAAAAACCTGTTGACTAAACAACAGTTTAAGAAATAAAATATAGATTAAACAAAAATCACTGTTACAAATAGCTTTAAATCGTTTAAAGACAGATAGCCTATATAACAGCAGCTGTGTTGTGTAATGGCACATTATGTTTTGAACTCCTCTCTGCAGGACGACACTGTCCTTCCGTAGACTGCCTGCCCCATGTCCTTAACAGGCCTCAGTGTAAAATGTTAATGGCAATTTTACTGCTGTCACATTAAACTGAGCTGGAAAACACACAGAAGAGGAGACACCTTTCCTGGTGTAAAGACAAAGGGCACAATGCCTGCTGTCATTTTCCCAGCACAACCATAAAGTCTTTCATTGTGTAAATGAACTTATTATGGGATTTTGTTCATGTTTTATTGAGAGAAGGGCAAGAAATAAAGTTATTATGACTTGCTGGGTTGTCTTACATGGTGACCTGAGTTAAGGCAGGGGATTAGTGTGAATTTGGATGTTGTTGAGGAGCGCATTCCTACTCCACCACTGCCTCTCTTTACTTCAGCTTATATTGAAATGAACTAGAGCTTCTCCATAACCCTCCAGGTGATATTACGCTGCTGTCAGGGCAGATGTCAGAGATAAGAATCGTGTCTGATAGCAATGATACTGCCCATGATTGCCACCTTACCATGAACCCATTAGAGCCCTGGCATGCCTGATGTTTTTTTGGCTGTAACTAGTTGTTTACAGCAATAAGCACTGATTGCCAGAACAGGTGTTGCAGTGTTTTCTGTTGGCTTCCAGCCATCTGAGCTCAGGAAATGCTAAGAAGTGTGTGAGTTTTAGTGAGCCAGTGTCACTTGGTTGTTATGCTGCAAATCTACTTTTTTTCCTCCTCCTGTTTTCTTTTCTCATTTTATTCTGTTTTCTTAGGTCAACATCATTTTAACGTTTATTCTCCTTAAATATGATCAAAACCATATAGCTGTGTTGCAGTGTGAGACAGTAGCCATATAAAGGACAAATGTATTTGAATATGTTCCAAACTTGTGGTTTTGCATTTGCTTCTATATGTTACTGACTCACACAGGAAGTGTCTACAAATGACTTTGAACTTATTAGCACTTCAGAGACTTAATGCATCTACGGAAATTGCACTGAAAATGACTTCTAAATAAAAAAGTGTCTCAATTTTCTTATGGGTGAGCCCTTTATAAGAGAAGTGTTTGTTGTTTATTTTCTCCCCATTTTTGAAGCAACATCAAGTCAGATTAAGTGCATCCTCAATCCAAAGTGCATCAACACATTTTACATTTAGAGTGGTATTGAAAGAAATGTTCACATTTTTTCAAGCCTATCTTGAAAAAATGAACATGTAAAGCACTGTTGGCCTCTTGAACTGTTTTTCCTGTACATACTGACGGTACAAATAGCAATTTTAATATAACTGCAAGCAGCATTGAACAAGCCTTCAAACTTTTGCACCTGTCAGGGAGGACTGCAGTCGGCTCTAAAGCATATAGTAGCAGTGAGCAAGGTCTAAATTACGACAATTAAACAAAAATGATATAATAACTGTAATACCAGGCTTACTTCCTATTCCCAGTAGGGGGCTTAATGCGTGTTAGTGGCTATTGGCATGTCAGTCTCCTCAGAGCTTGACATTATAACTGTAGCTTTAAAATTTATGATGGATCAGATAATGTAAAGTCAGGTTACAACAACTTCCTGTACAT
>JAQLOL010041465.1:0-14136 GCA_029783665.1 Naso thynnoides
TAATGTCCATTCAGTGCTAACAATTTAGCAACTAATGCTAGATCGCTGTGTGAGGCTGCAGCACACACACTGCGCATTGACAGTGACAGGGGGAGAGAGAGGAGCCGTAGTTGTAGCAGACTGCACCGCTCCTCAACATGCCAAAAATGGCTTATTAGTAAGTGCTGCGTCCCCGCGCGAGGACAGCTTTATGGCTGGACCAAATGTTGTCACATCTTTGGTAATAGCAGGTCCCTGGTAGCTTGTGCAATAGAGCTGCATGTGTAAAATGACCGAAGTTGTCCTTTAACTAATTACATGTATGGTCCTGGAAACAGTATCATGAAGCTGGCTATCATTTGCATCTGTTAACATTCACTGTGGTTCGCAGCTACAAGAAGAAGAGGTGGTTATTGTTAAAAACCACCTAATTTCTGCCATGAATGAACTACTGAGATGAGATTAAAACTGAAGATAGTAGTAGCCTAACCAGGGGAGAAATCAGGACAACAGGGATAAATGCAAACGATTCAAAACAATAATCAACATGAAATCTAGATTAATCAATTGATCGTTTGTCTATAACATGAGAAGCTTCAGATAGACAAGAATAAAATTCCTAACATTTAAAATAAGGTTCAGGCTCAAAATAATTCTGAATATTGGCCCTTATTGCCTAGTACAGTCACATATGTCTTATATCAATATGTCAGTATATTAGTGTGGCTAGGCCACTGCATTTCACTGAGAGAATGTCAAAATGTGAAACACATCCTTACAGCTGATACTGATTGATACTGACTTCACACCCTCCTCCCTTTATCACTAAGTTCACTCTTTCTTGAAAATCACAGGAATTATCTGTTGGAAGGTAAAAAAGTCCACAGTATAAATATGACAGATGTGTGAGCTTTATGTCATATTGAACACAGGGGGAACGGTATATGACAGTAACTTTATCAGCTGCCAGGACGTGTTCCCCCTGCTATACAAAGTGAATTTAGTGAAGTCAGGCTAAATATCACAGGAATTTTCCATAAAAGTATTTAGTATAAATATGACAGATGTGTGAGCTTCCATTCACATGAAACACAAGGGGAATGGTATCTGACAGTGCATTATCAGCTATTAGGATTTGTTCCTGCTGCTACAAAGAGTCTGCAGTATAAATTTGAAAGTTGTCTGAGCTTAATAAGAGTGGATGAGTAAAGAGTGCTATAAAGTGTGAATTTAAGCCTCATTTCCACTGTATTCTTTGGAACGGTACCCCTAGATCTTGCATGCTTTTCACTGCCGACTGTACCCTTACGGAGGGCGCGGTATATGCTGGATGCACGTGTTGTGCCATAGGAGTGCACTGTAATGGTACTCTGCCACTTTTTTCTCCAGGACAAATAAATTTGCCAGGCATAAACCAGTATAAATTTATCCGCACTTTATGCATATTTGAAGATCCAATCATTAAAGCGTGTGTCATCATGTGAGAAAGGCAAAAGCAGATGAATTTAAAAAATGTTAAAATGCTACGGAAACATTACAGCCAGCATTCAATCTCCACAAAGATTTTAACAGTTAATTTTCTCCACCGGCTGATAATGTAAAGAGTTGGGTGGGATGCAGCAAGCAGACCAGCAGGTCTTACCCGCAAGCTGTGGCTCCTTGCAACTCTAAAAACTTTGTGACAGATTTACAAACAAGTGTTATTTGGATAAACATGAATCCATTTAGAGGTTATGCGCGGTCTCATCAGCTGTCCTTTGGCTCATGACCAACCTTTCCACTAAATCTTGAAAAAGTCTGTTAATCCATTTGTATGTTATGTGTCTTTTTGCAACAGGCCACTCCTATTGCCATGTGTCAGTGTGACCGCATGGCATGAACATGAACACACCTCCTTCAAACACACACTCACACTTCTTGACCTGTAAGCCAAATTTCGGCCTCCCGGACAAAAACTGTGGCACCCTTGGACCTACTGATCAACAGAGTGAGAGCACTGCTTGTAGGTAATAAAGCAGAAATGAAACAGAATAATGAAAGCTGATGGAAGTTCATCTAAAACACTATTTCCCAAACTTGGGTTGGGACCCAGAATGGGTCACAAATTGTTTTTATTCACCAGTTGGCTGAATAGAATGCCAAAACAATGCTGATATGTGAATTAATTTTCCTGATTAAAACAGAAAAAGAGGGTACTTTTTTTGGTTCCCTAGGTTCATAAAATATGTACATATGAAATTAAGGAAATATGAAATTAATGCACATATTTAGTGAGGTGGTGAGAAATTTAACATTTACACATTAAACTTAACAAAACAGATAACTGCTTGAAAAATGTGATGTTATTTTACATGAAATAAATACATTTCATAAACATATCACTTAAATACATGAATACGTTTCATAAAAATTTTAATTCAGAACTTTTTAATTCATAACTGTCATAACAGCCAGTAATGTTTATGAGAATTAGGTTTAATTTCTGATGTGATTTTATAAGTTTGGGTCGTGGGAAGACACCAAACTGCTCTTTAAGGGTCTCTGAGCACCCCAGATCTGTAATAATAATAATAATAATAATAATAATAATAATTGTTATTTAAACAACACCTTTCTAGCCTGTTCACAAAGAGCTTTCCAAATTAAAAAGTTAAATAAATAAATAAAGTCAGGTTAAGACTCTGTGTGCAAATGTAGCTAAATGGTAAAGTAAATGCACTTATGCTATACGGATAAGCCAGGGATAAAATATGCACTCTGCATATATTTTGTCCACACTCTTCACGCTTTCTTTCCCAAAATAGACCTTTGTCACTTTTGCACCTTTGAAAAACTAAAAAGGACTCTTGACCAAACCACACATTTTTTTAACCAGTTGATATTTACATTTGTCTTTTTAAAATGTGTGCACAGAAAAGGAGTAGTTTCATTACAAATGTTTGACACGTTTCTTTAAAGCTTACCTTTTCACACTTGATTATATTGGTAAAATAATATCTAAATGTTCGATGGTGTATGTCTCAATAATGAATCTTCACCAATGCCATAATTTTAATGAGTAAACAGTGTACTTATCCTACCAAAGGAAAAGTTGCAGAATTATAGAGTTACAGCACACCCTTTCTATGTGTATGTATAGGAGCCGCTGTCTGCTTATATATGATTATTTAGTGTTTACTTACATCAAGGGAGCTGGGTAAAACACTAGGCACCAGGATACACAGACTCCACCCTTATCAGTTAAGACCAGACACACAAAATGTTTCATCACCCAGCATCACTTATCATCCAATCAAACACACACATATGGGTGTCACATCTACCCGACAACCACACCTAGTAGTCAACAAATTTCTGGGGGGAGGAGATATACAATGCATCGTCCCCACAGATCTACACAGAGTTTAACCCCTAGCAGCAGACCAGAATTGCACTCTGTGAAAGGACTTGCTAAAATATCCCGTCTTCTAGGACACTAGACCAACAAGGTTTACTGTGTGCTTTTGTACACAACTTAAAGGCAAAGGCAAACTGAGGTAAGAAAATAAAGAATAGGATAAATAATATGAATTCACAAAAAAGATCAACTCACAATTATTTTGTAAAATTTAATGTTCTAATTGCAGTGAATGAGATAGTTAAGTTTTTAATATTTAAAATTCTATTTTTACGTTATTCCTGCTTTCACAGGTAACACCGATTTAAATTTTTTTTTTATTAATATTGGAAACATGGATGATTCCAGAGACCATGGTAAGTGTACTTTATCCCTTGAAATATTTGTGATTGGTTTTCAACAAGCCTGTATTTTGTACCCATGACTGGAAATTGTAAGCCAGGGACACACACAGAGAAAAAGGTGTTTTTTTTTAAATTTCTGCACGTTTTGTTACATTTTAAATATCCCTTTTTTGGCAAGCATATAAGAGTACATTTGACACCTACAGGAAGAATTTGAGCTTTTTGTGTACAAATGTTAATGATGGTGATGATCAGAGCTGCTTTGGTATGTGCATATGTAACAGGGTGATGGGTCAATGGGGTCAATGGTACCAGTATGGCCACGTGGTCCTATCAACTGTATGCAGTGGAGAACTGATTGTTCTGTATCCCGCTATCACATTTGAAATGCTGTCCTGAGCATGCCAAACCAGCAGGCCACAATGCAACCTTACCCCAAAAATCATACTAGTCATTTTAACACCTTAGGCTAATTGTACTGTACTGTACAAGTACTGGTTGCAATGCTGGTGGCAGATGCTGTTTTGTGAGACTGTTGGATTATATAGAAATCTCTGCAGCAAATTCTGACACCGCTGTTGTGCATTTAGAGTAACTGTAAATTTGTTTAAACATATCAAAAGTCCTACAAGCACGGTTAGTACCACTCTATATTAACTGATATTAACAAAGGAAATGACAGCACACACTCTGGCATGAACATTGAAAATAATGGTTCACAATCTGCCATCACAGGACAAAAACTCTGTTTTGCCTGACACCGTCAACAGAGCTTCTGAGTGTTTTTCAGTCCGGACAGAACTTTTTAAAATAATCTTTTTCAGTGACCTAAAACTGCATTTGTGGAAAAAATGTTTTAATAAAATACATAAATGTAAATGCAGTCCATTTAACATTTAATTCATTTAAATGCAGAGACAGGGATAGTGGTCGGTAGAGTGGCTAAACTGTACCCAGCAGGGACAGCTTCAAAAGTACTTACTAAAAAAATAGTTGTATTGTAAAATATTTAAAACAAATTAAAAGAATCACTGGCACAAAAAAAACAAAAAACTTAGGTCACTGGAGAGAAAAGAGCCAAGGTTTTGGCAAGGTTTTGTGGATAGGGGTGGATAATGTCTGGATGCAGGAGAAAAATTCGCAATATTCAAAAAATATTTTGTGAAAAATCAAGGTAAAACTGTCTATGAAGCCTGTCTCTCTGATGCATTATAACACATTCTGAACGTCTGTAACACATTATAACACATTACGAATACACTTATAATGCACTATATGTGGTTACAGTTATGGTTAGGGTTAACCCTAACCTTGCTTATAGTTATGATTAAACAACACTATAGGCACATTATAATGCATTATAAGTATGTTCATAATGCATTAGAGATGGATGTTTTTAAATAAAGTGTTATCAAAGGTATTATCTTTTTTCTTGCTCTATTTGCTCTATTATTTACTTTTACCTCCTACTTATATCTCTTGTATTTTGCTATTTTCTGGCCTGGTTTTACACAATAAAACATGAGGAGTAGAGTAACAAGTGTAATTTTGTCTTTTTTTTTCAGACCAACAGAACAAAGAAAACAGAACAAACAGGATGACGCAAACAGTGCAAAACTGGACAACAGAAAACACCAAGCAATTAGAAGATAAACAAATACAAAACAATGAAACAAAAATTGATATTATTAAAATGCAGAAACATTTGACATGTAAAGTAATGGAGGAGATTGATCAACTTTGGGAAGAGACTCAAAGAGAAACAGATGAAATTAATCACCTGAAGAAAAAGATAGAGCAGCAACAGGAGGACAATGACATTTTGACAATTCAAAAACACGAGCAGCACTTATTAATCAAAAAAATGACATTGAAAATAGAAAAATGCATTGAGAAACTTGAGGAGAATAAAAATGGAGCCACCCAAGAAAAAATTACTCTTCAAAATATGTGGGCTGAAATTTATGAAGAGCGGGAAACTCTGGAGAGAAGATACAATGAGATTGTGACCGAGCGACACAAGTTGGAAAAGATCAGGTGTGATAAGACAAAATCAAAAGAGAGTAAGGAACATAAAGCATCAATAAAACAGATTTCAAAAGGTCAAGAGATAATAGAGAGGCGAGTGGCTGGTATGCTGAGTCTAATGAACAAGAATAAGAAAATACTTCTTGAAGCAATGCAGGCTAAAGAACTGCTGGAGAAAAACATCACAGACATAAAGCAAGAGATAAAGACAAATGAAAAGCACATGACAAAACATAGAGTTCAAGTTGAGAACATCAAATATAATATGAATGTAAACAACAACAAGATAAAGCGAAGATGGAAAAAAAAATTAAGAGTTGTTCCATCACAGAAAATTACAGTTCCAGAGATGCAAAGCAGAAAAGATAAAAATAAATTTGATACTGTAAAGATGAAACTTAGCAGATTCCTGAAAGAGATGGAGAAACTCTGGAATATGCTGGAAGATAATGAACAACAAGTCAAAGTGACTTTGAGTGAGAAGCAGAAGCTAATGCCAGAGATTGATCAAATGGAAAACACAAAATCTGACTCTCAAAAGCAAAGACAAGTCATAGACATAAGCCAGAAAATGAGACAATGGAAAACAGAAATGACGGGTGTTATTCAGAGGCAAAGACAAGACATAGGCAGCAAGCTGGCACAGGTCCAGTCTGAAAGAGATGAAATAGAAAGAATCAAAGCTAAATTACAGACACAGAGGGAAAACACTGAGAGAGACAGGCAGCTAGCTAAAGCTGAAATGGATGCAATCAAGTTTATGAGGGAGAATACTGAAAGGCAAAAACAGAAGTTGGATGACAAGTTAGAATTAATGAAGGAGGAGATAAAACACATAAAGCTGATGAAAACTGAAAGTGAAATAAAAAATGACCTTGTAAAAATAAGCAAAGGCAAGGCTAAAAAAGAAGATATTAGAATGTTTAAGGATGGAATTAAACATGCTAGAAAAAACCTAGAAGAAAGACCAGATGAGACTGATGAACAGGGATCACAGCAGCTGCTGGAGGTGAAAATAGAGAACAGACCTGATAAGCAGAACTTAAAATGTCAACAGGTTGACAAAATAAGAGAAGTAATACAACTTAAAAAATATCAGTTTGGGGAAGCCATCATGGAAACAAAGGCTCAAAACAAAGAGGATAATGACCTTACGAGAGTGATTCTTGAAGTAGAGGAAATTAGAAAGATGCTACACGGGGTAAAAGAAAGTATAGAGCAAAGCAGGAAAGATATTGCAATTGAAAAGAGCCAAAGCAAATGGATTCATTTTCAAGCAAAAAAAGAGAGATGGATGTTGGATCAGAAGCTGGAGAGGATCATCAAAGAGAGAGATGGGCTGGAAATGTTGAAGATAAGGATACAACAACAAAAAGAAGAGGTTGAAAAAAAAAAGAAAGACACAATGATTACAATTCTGATGGTGGGTCAGATTAAAACTAACATTGAAAAAGCTGCTGTAGAGATTACCAACACCAAAAAGGAAATGCTCAGAGCCCAAAGGAAAATAGAGGAGAACAATGAAGAAGTCAAAACACACATGGTAAGTTGTTGTCGTCATTGTTGTTGTTTTGTTTTAAATTTGTTGTCTTTGTAGTCTTGAGTCAGTAATAGGCCTTGTCCACCTGAAAAGTTAAAGTGTATTTGATAAAACAAATAATGGCGCTTTCTTCTTAGCTGTCCATGGTCTAGGTATTGTCCTGGGGTGCATAATAAACCAGAGTCATCATTATATTTTCTTAGCTAAACCCGCAGAAAAGTAACAGAGTGACGTAATTCCTAACCCCAATCATGAAGTCTTGAGGATAATGGAGAGGAACATTGAGCTGCGTTTAAAAAAAAAGTAACTTTGTTTTTGTTTTGTTTTGTTTGGTGCCATCAAAATAGTCCATTTAACAAAAATCCAGACCTAGTCATCTGAAAATTAAGCCATCTATCCTGCTTGGAATTTGTTTATTGTAATGTCAGACAATAATAAGTAAAAATTTTTAAATGATGTTCAATACCATACATAATGTTTGTTTTTATACATATACAAAATGGATCTGCAGAAAAAGCATTCATTCAGTCGCTTAAAGCTGAGGTGGGCAGTTTACCTTTAGTGTCATTTTGCAAAAATTCTATACATATATTAAGCATATTGTAATTCAGGTGGTCTGAGAGAACACTAGACTTCTGCATCTCTCCTCGGCTCTTGGCAAGTTTTAGCCAATCATGGGTCATTTTAGAGAGTGTGTGTAGATGCATGTTCACATTCTGTCAGCTAATGAATGCCAACTAAGGAAGAAAAGTTGCTCTTCCAGCTTTAGCAACAACTGCATTCATGGCAAAACAACATAGCAAAAATGCAAGCAAGGTGAAGGGTAGTTTGGAGGAGTTACAGAGCATAAACAGGGAGGGGAGGAAGCAGCAGACCTGGGGCCAGATCCACCAAAGGATTGCACTGCTTCTGTGACTGCTAAACCTGTGCAAATGAGAGAGAGAGAAAAAAACAACAACATTTAATCCACAAAGAATGAGCAAAGGGTGAAATGCACACAAACTGCACTGCCACTCTGAGCTGTGCCTGTGCCATTTGCATGCATGTAAAGGAATATTGTAAAGAATATTCATAAATTTGGCGCAAAATTGCCCTCTTCCTACACAAATGAGCCTTGTGACAAATACCACCTTATTCACAAAGACCAGTGCTCATTGCCACAGGCAGTTACAGTGGTGCTATTTAACACCAGTGAGACCTGTGTATTAAATCGGCACAATTTCTCTCTCTCCCTCTCTCTTTCCCTTCATAGCTAGTGAACTTGAATGAAATTGAATTGATATTGAGTGATATTACAGTAAAAATCGACATTAAGAGGAGGAATCAAGTGGACTGTGAGCTTATAGTGGATTTTGAAATTTCTGGATCTAATAAAGCCACAGGTTGCTCCAGCTGTCAGTGACTGATCTGTAAAGACCAGTGGAGATCAAGTAGGCTTTATCACTTTATTGTTATTAGTGGGAATAATTTTAGAGATACAAACTATACTCACACTGTGTTTACTTGAATATTTTTACTTGATTTCTGATGACCTGATTTCACATAGCCTAGACACACAGAGAGGGAGGGAGAGAAGTAAGAAGAGATGGAAAAACTCATGTTATATGTCTTATCTAGGTCATTTTCAGGAGTATTTTTGCAAAGAACTGAGAGGATTTCCCGGTATTTAAATAAATACATAAACAAAATATATAAATAAATAAATAAAAATAAAAAAACAGATGGAAAGCTATTAATTATTAAAAGAACTATTATTTTATCTGGCTACACCAATGTTTTTGATGGAGTTTAGAATTCATTCATAAGTCCTGCCTTTATTACAAACAATTTCACGTACAAACCTTGGATCTGTGTGTAACAGCAGACCTGTGAGGATGTAAAGCAGAATAAAGAACATTAATTACCATGAAACCCTGGTCGATCCTCTTAATGAAGCAACCACGGCAAAAAGTGCACAATTTTTTTTTTTTTTTTTAAATTTTGGAGACATGTGTACAGTGTCAGCTGCTGTGAGAAGATGCTGGAGCCAGCTACAACACACAGTCAACAGTCAAAAAAATTTTGTGCTCTCACTGCAGCGTCCATTATGAACCGGTGTGTGTTCTGAAATATGTAGAAAAGACTGAACGCTGGGAAAGGATCCGTTTACTCGAGTTAATGCAAAAGGGGGGCAAATTGCACTCAGCTGTCAAACTTTGTGGTGAAGTTAGTGTTGGCATATGACTAATGCAAATTCTTTTGTGGATATGGGTGCTAAAACAGGGCAGATTGCGCATGCTAATTCTGTGCAATTGACGCAATCCATTCTTTGTGGATCTGGCATCTGGTTTCTTAGGAGTCTCATGTTATGGCTAGCCAGTTATTGCTTACCCCAGCTTTAAATATTACATACATTTGTTAGTATTGTCTCACTGCAAACTTTTACTTGTTGTAGAGTAGAAAATGGTTTTCTATCACTGCATTACTTAAATAAATTCTCCATCATTGTTGCCTGGAACAGGCAGTGATTTCATTGAGTTTGATATTTACGATTTATACACCCTAGAATCATAGGAATCATATTTGTTTTCATCAGCAGTAGTGATGAACTAGATGGTAACATATTTAAGTTATGCTAAAGAAGTTATTTTGTGAAACTGTGACAATGAAATTGTGTCATTAAACAAGAAAAGTTCTTCGGAACTGATAGTTTACTTAAATTGAGCATAACGTGGCACTTAGAAAAATAATGACAGTTATTTCTTTTTTTTTGTGAAGGATGAGCTGACTTCCATGAAAGCTTGGCTCAGCAAATGGATACCGAGAGAAACTACAATCAAAAATACTATTTCATCGAATATATCAAAGCTTCAACAACTACAGGAACAAACACACAGAGATGCCATCAAAAACCAACTAGCTGAGGTTGTAGCAGAAAGAGGAGCAGGGAGCAAAATAACAAAAGATACCCTGTCTTTGCAAGAATATGATCTGATTCAACTTGATGCGAAAGACGAGCATCAAAGTGAGGAAATAAAAGAACAGGAGTATATGCATTCAAAGAACAAACAGAAACAACAATACAACGTTTTTGCAGTGGATATTAAGAAAAAACAGAATGTTTATGTACAGACCAAATTTCATGATGAAACATTAGGTAATGATCAAACAGAATTAACAATACATGTAAGAGAAAAGCTAGAAGTAGAAAATCAGATATCTAAACTCAAGGACAGAGAGGAGGAAATAAGGGAGCAAACAATGAGTGCTATGAAGAACATGAAGGAAAAAAATCAAGAGATTCAGAAGCTCATTATGGGAATAAATCAACTGCAGAGTCTTAGACAAGAGACTGAAGCTGGGTTATTAAATACATTCAGGTTACCTGAAAATGTGAAGGATGGAGTAATTGGTCTCCTGAAAGGACCCACACACGAAAATATGTTGAGGGTAAACACCGATCTTTTAAAACAGGAAATAATTAAAAATGAAATGCAAGTTCAAACAGAGGAGAGTGGTCATGTGAATGACAACATGAAACAAGTAACTGATGAGTCTGGCTTGATGAATTTTGATACTGAAAAAAAAAAACAAATTAAGGAGTTAAAAGAACTTCTAGAGAAACACGCTAAAGAAATGGATGGGGGTTGTTATAAGAGGGACACAGGAAATACTGATACACAAAGACTTTGGGCAGAGATTTATAGAACAGGCAAAGTCATAAGAATAATAAAAACAGACCTTAAAAATCAAACTGGAGAAAGTATCCTGAAGAGGGATCATAAGGATGAAGAGAGTAAAATTCAAGGACTGTTGGAAGACATGAAACAATTTCAAGAACTTTTGAAAATGGTAAAAACTGCTGCGAAAAAACAGAGAAGAGAATTGGATCAGAGGTTAAAGAAAACTCAGAGAGAGAGAGATGAATTAAGTATTTTGAAAATAAAAAAGAAAAGACAAACTAAAGTGACTGGGCAGAAGCTGGAGAATATGGCTAGAGTTATGAGCACCATGGAAAAAACGGCTGCAGAGACTGGAAAGAAAGTTGAAGAAATAGAGATTTTAATGAAGGATACCAAAGTAAAACTGAGACTTTTGGAAGACCTGAACTGTAAAAGTGAAATTACAAAACAAGAACTGGAAAACAGCTATCTTTTAATATTACGGGAGAGAGCTGACCTTACAAAATATAAGGCAGAAATCAAGCAGCAAAAGAACACCAAATCTGCTGAGGGAGAGAGAGGATACATAAGGAAATGTGTCAGAACTGAAACAAATGCAGAAAGAGACAAAATGACAAAAAACAGAATCTGCAAAGAAATGCATAAAATGGAAAATGAAACTGGTAGTCAAAAACTGAACAACAAAAAACTGGAAGAGTACATAAAACTGATTATGGACAATTTGGATAAGAAAAACTATGAAATTAAACAATTGAAAAATACACTAAGTGAGCAAGTGAAACAGATGACTGGGAGAGAAGAGATTGTGATGCTGAAACAACAAATTCAAGTAGAGAGGGAGAATGTCAGAATAGCAAGGCAACATGCTGAGTCAAAAATAGATGGGATGAAACTTTTAAGGGAGAGTATGGAGAGACAGAAACTAGAGCTTGATGCCAGAATGCGCGCAACCAAAGAGGAAATGAGGGAAATTGAGTTGCTGAAGTTGGAGCTAGAGACAAAGAAAAAAGAGAGCAAACAAATATTTAGAAAAAGCATCAGAAAAAAGGAGGAGAATGAAAAGATACTGAATGAAATAAGAAGAGAAAAAGACTTACTGAGGAGAGAAACCCAAAAGAGATCAAGAAACTTAGACCAAAGACTAGAGAAAATCAAGAAAGAGAGGGATGAGCTGGAAATTGTGCAGATAAAACTAAATCAACAGAAGGACGTAGTGGCTAATAAAAAGCATAGTATCAAAGACAAGAAGAATCTTGCCCAAGTATATATTCCGCAAGAAAAACAAAAACATGAAGAGCAAGAGGTGAAATGCTTCAGAAGGAGGGCTGAAATGTTATACCAAAGCCCAAAAGTCATCAATTCGATTACTGACCTTCAAAACATCACACAAAACTTTCATACACATTTGAAAATAATCAGCGTGACAATGGTAAATTTAGAACATGTAAAAGTACATTTAGCAAAACAAATGGCAGACCTGAGAGCATTAAAAGCTGAGAACATGAATGTAAGAGACAACATGAGCAGAATAAAATCTCTGATAAAGACAGACTTTGAAAAAATGACAATTCAAGCAAAAACAGAGAGAGATGAAATGGCCCACATATGGCAAGATATCCAAAAACAAAGCCAGGAGCTTGGAATCAGGCTAGAGAACATTAAAAGTGAAAGAAGAGAGATGGAAGTGTTACAGTCTGAGTTGAACATCAAGAAAAGAGAAAATCAACAAATTATTCAAAAAACAATCCGACAAGAGCAGAAAGTTAAGGATATGTGGGCTGAGGTCAAAAGAGAAAATATTTACTTCAAGAGGAATACACAGAAGCGAACAAAAGAGCTTGACCAACAACTAGAGAAGATCATCATAGAGAGGGATGAACTAGAGATCAAGAAACTTAAGATGCAGAAAGAAAATTTCAACAGCAAGAATGTGAAAGCAGACCCATGGGTGTCAGCTTTCGCAAAAGTACCAAATCGAATTTACAGGCACAGGGAGCTAATAGAGACATGTATGAAGAAATATAATCTCAGGGTAAAACACACTGAAGATTTAAAATTAAAGATAAAAAGTTTAAAACATCAAATGGGGACCCAGGTAAAACTTATACACTGGCCAAGAGAGGAAACAGAACATATCAGGATAGAGATTAAAAAAAAGAAGGAAATAATATTTAAGTCTCTAAAGAACATGCAACAAAAACAAGTACAAATGTTGGAACAAGACAAAGAAGATATTAAACAAAAGACCGAAGAATTGGAAATCACAAAGGCTGAGCTACAAAAGAAGAGAGAACATGCCGAAAGTCTGGTTTTTGAAAATAACAGAGAGAAAGCAAACATCAAAGATCTGACCACTCAGATACGGAAAGAAAAAGAAGATCTTGAAAATGTAAAGAACATGATTATTTCTAAACAAAAAGAACAGCAAGTGATGGAGGAAACCTTGACAAGACAAACGCAAGAACTGGAGATGATTAAGATCAGTGTGCTAACAGAAAGAGAAAAACTGGACATTTTAACGAAGGATCTCAAGGGGAAGAGAGAAGAAATCCAAAGGGCCATGATCAGCATCGGCGACGAGAGAGAACAGCTTATTGAAATGAAAACCGCTAATGACAAAGAGAGAGAAATGCTTTTAAATGTAAAGGAAAGAATGGAAGTCAAAAGGTTTGAGTTGGAGAAGAGGGAAGATAAAGTAGAAAATGAAATGAAATCGATTGAACATTTTGGAGCAAAACTTCAAAAGCTCCATGAAAAAGTGACTGAAGACATGAAAAACAGGTTGGACAGTTTGAAACAAAACACCGAAGATGTGCAAATGCTGAGCGCTGCATTGACACAGAAACTGGCAGAACTTAAAAACTCTGGTCACTGGAAGCTGATGGAAAGAGAAAAGGAGAGTGTGAAAATCATCCTGTCAGACGTTGTCATCCAGAGAAAAGACATGGAGGTTCAATGGAAGCAAAGGTTTGAGATGGAAAGACAGCAGCTTGGAAACCTGCAGGCAAAGCTTAAGAAAGACACAGATGATTTGGATAAGGTGAATGAGATGATGAACAAAGAGAAAGTGGACTTGGAGAAGATGAGATCTGACATTGTGAGACAAGTTCAAATGTTGGAACAAGACAAAGAAGATATTAAACAAAAGACCGAAGAATTGGAAATCACAAAGGCTGAGCTACAAAA
>JAQLOL010041564.1:0-16610 GCA_029783665.1 Naso thynnoides
CTTTAACAGCTTCGTTGTAAAAATTAACTGTTTCTATGTGTAGTTATTAATTGTGTGTACTGTACTTGTGTCAGGTAGTAGATGTGCGTGTGGTCCACAATTTGCAAGGCATTGACAGCTCCTTTGAAGGTGTAGATCTGCTGATGAGGATCTCCGACCAGGATTTTCCCACAACGCTGAGACAGAAGCACATCCATGATGGCTGTGAGGGAGGAAAGACGTCATCATCTTCACAAAGTGAAGTAAAATAATCGGTGTTATACTTTCCTAAAATCCTGCAGTACTACGTAAAAGTTACTGCAACATTACCTGGAGTGCAGTCCTGAGCCTCATCGATGAAGAGGACATCGTATTTGTCTGACAACTGAGGCTTTGGGATTTTGAGCTGCCATAACTTAAGATAACCTGGGATGAAAGAGAGACATTTAACGAACACCTGTGCAGCACTGCCTCTGATATCAGGACTGCTTATATTAATGTCACTCAGTCACAGTTGGCGTACCATCGTGGGTCATGTAGTAGGCCTCTTGTTGTTTCTCTCTGAGATCCTTCATTTTGTTCCAGATCATCTGCGCGTCCTGGACAAACAACTAGGATTTCACAAAAAAAGACATAATTTAATGTGACTGCAGTGCTCATGCTCTAAGTATTTATTCACACTACAGGTATACAGTGCTTCACTTGCTTACATGATGTGTACTTACTGGTTTTTCACTTTCGTTTACATTCTCCCTGACACCTTTCTTGGTTATACGGTAGCTAGGAACGTGTCTGATGGTGATTTCTCGATCTGTTGAAGCCATGAAGGTGTCGAGAGTTGTGGCCACCACTTTGGCTTTGATAAAACCACCGCGGCCTTCAGGTAGAACAGAGTTGATGGCGAAGGGCTTCAAGTTGAAGGTCAGCTTCTGTCGATATCGGCAACTGCCACAGGGAAGATCACAGGAGGGCAACAAGTGATGTTTACTTTATACAAAACTCCTGTGCAATGATCTCATTCTACGTTATTTTAAATCAATTCTTGTTTCATTATTTTCTGTAACTCATTTTGACGACGTAAGTTTGTCGGGTTCAAATCTAAAGTTACAAGTTATAACTTTCAGAATCCTTAATCATCAAATGATAATGTTTGTGTAAACTTTGTTACCTTTTTAGCATACACCTACCAGTATTAAGCTAGGTAGGTAGGTAGGTGCCAAACATCAGCTGTTAGTTTCTTAGCTTGTAAAATTCATACATAGCTTTCTGTGGAACGTTAGGTAAGTATTATAACAGTACATGTAATATAGTTTCAATACTTCTGGTGCATTAAGCCGGGAGGAGGGGCCCAATTTGAATGTTGTGTTTATAAACTGGGGCCAAACCAGTGTGGGATTTTCGGGGCCAATGCTGGCACCAATAATAGGGAGTAAGAAAATTCCTCAATCCAATCCATGTTGGCTGAAATTACTTTTTAGTTATCAAATACGTGCTGCAAACTACGATATTACACCATTTTAAATCACTAGTCCAAGCATTTTTTCCAGCCTTTAAAACAGTTTTTATATCGGCACATGTTGGTGAACTATATGACAATACTGATAATATCTGCGACAGCCCAATATCAGCCAATAATATCGGCCAACTGATATATGTGTGGGTCCTGTTACAAACCATAACAAACAAATCCTACGGACCTTTAAAAACTCAAATGTCTGATGGTAATTTAGAGCATCTGAGGAGAAATGTTGGTTCTTACCCAACATCAGTGAAGGCTAATGAGTGGGCAGTCTTGCAGGCCACATTGCTGGGGAAGCGCCGCTGCGCTTCACTGGCCACTGACTTGTTGAAGGACACATAGAGGAAGCGAAGATGTGGCCGCTGCTCAGCGTACTTCACCAGCGTGGTCGTCTTTCCTGTACCTGTGGCACACAGCACAGATCTTTCATCTATGACACCACGAGCTCCGAGCTGTGAGAGACTCACACACAGTTACACTAATAAAACTGAGTATCGACCTACAACAAGCAGTCGGCAAGTTTCAAAATGAACATTTAAAACTTTCCAAACACTTCTTTATGCAACTTGCAAAAACCTGGGAGAGATGAAAGGAAACAATGTATCCAAAGTTCATTATGAGATGAAATAAAACATGTTCCAGTTGTATTACTAAACCTGTCTTCACTAACTTCAAAAGCAAACTGCAACTGAACCAAATCAGTAGTCTAAAAAAAACCAAAACAGAGTCTTAAAAAGACAGCTCCCCCCAAAAATTAAATATTCAGGCATTATCTACTCATTCTCATGCTGACAGAAGGTCAGGTAAAGTTTTTTTGGTCCACAGAACACTCCTGGAGTTTCACAGGTAAAGGGCTTTGCAATCATCTCCCAAACAATTGTAGTGAATGGTGAAAATTTTCAAACATTAAAAAAATAAATAAATTAAAAAAAAAAAAAAAACATAATAAACCACAAAATGCCTCCATACTGCTCATCCGTAGTAATCCAACAAAGTATCTGCTGGACCAACTGGAGAGCAAGTCTGGAGCCCCGGTGTCTGCGCCGGCACCAGACTATCACAGGTCTGCAGATAACATCAGCTCTTGTTGGTCTCACCTTGTACAATCATGCAAGCTTCAGACGGTGTGTGGCTCAAATGTGAATGTGGCTCCCGTCATATGAGCTACAGCTACAGTAAACAGCGAGGCAAAACAAAAAGGCAGAGCAGCTTAAGTTTTTTTTTTTAAAACAACTTGGCATGTCAAAGCTTCAGGACACTTAGGATGTTTTCACACCTGTAGTTTGGTTCACGTGGTCTAAGTTAGCCGATGAGTTGCAACTCATTTTTCAGTTCGGTTCTACACACATGCAAAATTTTAAGCCAACCAAAATGTATCCACAAAAGCCAAGTGGGAGCAGTCTTTCCGTTCACCAGTCAGAAATAACATCAGTTAAATCCCTATCCTTCAGCTGATTGCTTAACATTTAAACTCCTCATGATTTTTATGTGTTTTTTCTAGCTGTTGGGCTACATGGTCTGCAGCTGGCTACAGGACATGGTGTAATCCAGAAATGTGCACTTCTTCCTGAAGCTGGGGCAGATCAATGTCAGATCATGTTTATTCCATGAACGAGCGTACCAGAGTACCACTTCCTCAAACGGGTCTTAGTCTGACTGTTTTGGTCCACACCCGCGTTACTGTGTTCAAACCTACCAAAACGAACCAAGGGGGAAAACGAACGGGTGTTTTATTCAGCCCAACTAAACCAGAGAAGGTTTGGACCTTTGGATTACTTCAGACAAGCAGTGTAGAGACATAATGATTTTTTTTACATTCCAAAATTGGTCACCTTTCGCTGATATTGTTTGGCAGATGACTGTAACGCCTTTTCCCTGTGAATCTGAGCAGTGTTTTTTGGATTGAAAAGCTTCATCCAACCTTCCATCAGCATGAGGGTGAGTAGATAATGACTGAATTTTCTTTTTTTAGGGGAATTAATCATCTAAAGTAAGAAAACTCCCTAGCAATGCTTCAGGGATTTTAAATTTAAATCAGTGTTAATACACACATTCCCTGCATGAGGTAGAGGGCTACAGTTGAAGGTTAAAACTGCAATTCAATTATTTATATGCTCTGATGTGAATGCTGTGTGTTGTTGCTGTCTAAATGTTTGACATTTAGAACTGTCTTTCACTCAGGAATATTTCCTTTTTCTGTACTTTTGCTCTTGACAACATAAAATTATTTTAAGCAGTGTGGATGGCTTTGGTACCATGACCAGTGATGGCTGCTCCCCGTACCTGCAAAGGCCACAATCTTGACCACTTGGTCTTGCTGAATGTCGTGACTGAGGATCTGCTGCTGTTCCCGGGTGAGATGCATCACAGGCCGCCTTGCAGAAACACACAAAACACTGTTAAAAAGCTACACCTCCTCAGACATGTGTCACTTCAAACTAGTTCCTGTTGGCTTACGTCACATGGCTGGCTCGAAGAGGAGAAGCTCAATACACATTTGCCGTACAAACAAATATGTTTACAGAAAGAAACTGGAATAAATATTGTTTCCAAACATTGAAAGCCTCTACCCTCACAGTTCTTAAGGTGGGTCCATCATTACGAGGAAACCACATGGGAAAAACTAAGCAGACTATCCTTATTTCACTTGCAGGGGAAACTAATGCATTTTGTTACTCACCCGCTCTGCTTGGGGCCGTCAGTAAACGGACCATTCTCCATCAAGTGAAGTACATAATAAATGTTATAATGCAACCTGGAGAGACGGACAAGAAAATAATGGGAGGCAGGCGAACAACAATGATGTGGGACTGTAGAAGGTGCTGACACTTGAAGCTCTTACCTGTTACTAATCCGGATGTTGTTCCTCTTTAGGGCGAGCAACATCATGGCCATGTGGCTGAGGTACTCTGTGATGGCAATGTCTGACATGCAGCCGCTTAGCAAAGACACTAGGGACAGCACGTCTCCAACGCTTTCACTCAGGATCAGTATGACAGCCATGGCTGCGTACGGGTTGGGGCCCTGGAGATCAGATATGAAGGAGGAGAAAGCTTTGAGTTTGTCGTCAAGTGCATGCTGTAAACTCCAGTTTCTCTATATGAATTTGTATGGGAGTCATACCTCAATCCCAAGGTCAAAGTGCTTCTTAACATCAGGAATACGTAATCTGATGGAGGCCTCGGCCTGAGGAAAAAGCCGATGTTTCTTTACACACTCCAGAACGTCCTCCGGCCTCACCCGCTCTCCGACTTTGTGCTGGGCCATTAAACTGAGCGAAACGCACACACTCAAGATTATTACCACAGACAGCATTCAATAATTCCTGCAAGCTCATCTTCCATACTTTTGTTACTGCTCATTTTATATAATTTTATTAACTATTTAAATGAAGCGCTGATCGTTAGCAAGTCACAAGGAAACAAAGAGCAAAAAAAAGGTTCAAATTTCAAAGAACTTAATAAGAAGTCTTGTCATTAATTGTCATTTAACACTTGATCCAAGTACTAAGCAGCTTTGTGTTGTTATGACTGGTTAGCTCAGTCTGAGTCTTTGCCTTGGAGGTTTTCATGCCCAAGTAATATTTATCTGTAAATGAAAAGTACCATATTTGTGCAAGGTAAAGGTACTTTATTAGTCACATATACGGTGTACACTGAAATGTGTTCTCTGCATTTAACCCATCCCATTGTCTTCTGTCAACATCCTACCACTTTGTCTTCATTTCAATTCAGACTGAGGATGCACAGCACATAAAACCAGAGAGCAGGCAAACACACACAAACACACACACAAGGCTTTAACTTGCATATATAATAAAGGGCAGAAACAACAAACTGCAGCCCCACGGCCCTTTAAGGAGAAATTTTATTGGTTAGCGATTCTGACACAAATATTTGTAATATTTTCAGTTATCTTTATCAGCCCTAAAATGCTGTGTGGTTGCATCCATCTCTAAAACAAGCATGGAAGAACATTTTATGTATGCATGGTTACAAAAATGTCCATTTCTGAGGAAATGCAGACTTACACAACTAGGCGTCGTATGCTGTGCTGCGATGATGCCTGGTTGGATACCCTCAAATTGGAATGAGAGCATTCACAGACGGCTTGGCTTACTATGCAGTTCTTCTTCAGGGTGGAACAAATCTCCGTTACTGTCGTCTTCTCCCTCATCATGTAGCGATAGTATTTTTTCTTGAAGGAGACAAACTGCACAATGGAACACAAACACACAACATTCACAACAAAGATGATAATTTGGTGAGCTCAGGGCTGGAGGAAAAAAATCATACCTCAGTATTTTCAGGATAAATGGGGATAAACACACAAAAAGCGGGCTTAATGTTCAATTGTACGTCTGAGCCATATTTGAGAGGGCAAAAGGACTTTGATTAAAACAGACTGTCATTAAAACAAAATGCAAAGACGGGGTTTCCTTCCTTGTTTGAAAATACTTGCACAGTGCCTGTTCAGGATGTTTGCCTTATACCAGTGGACATGTCCACCACAACTACATGCAGACTTTTTTTCGTCGTTTTTTTTTCATCGGGCCTAACACAATAAGATATTTGATATCTTCACTAACGACTAAGTGAGTGAAGGCTAATATAAGAACAGCAAGAATAGTCAGAAAATGAGATCACACTAATATGTGACATAATGTAACTGTGGGGTTTGTTTAACCTTGGGGTCTTGAACGATGTTCCTCCAGCGATGGCAGACGAGACTGACGTTGCGGTAGAGGTCTTGGGCAGGGACCTGCCACAGCACTTGCCTCAGCACCTCCTCTGGAAGGTAGTCTATGCAGCCCTGGGGCTTCAGCAGCTCCTTGTGGCTACCCAGGAGCCCAAAATGGGCATCAGGAAGGGCCTCGACTTCCTCTTCCTCACTCTTAATGTCTCTGCCACATTGGTCAAATTCGTCATCATCCCCAAACATCTCAGCTGTCATTCCCTCCAGATAATCCCTAACCTCCTCTTGCTTTTTCTCAGGCCCTGGTAACATCTCAGCAGCTAACAAACTTGCGTCATCGACCTCATCTTCAGGCTCTGGCATCATCCCAGCGGCCAACAGGCTTGCATCATCAACCTCATCTTCAGGCTCTGGCATCATCCCAGTGGCCAGCAGGTTTGTATCATCAAGTCTCTTCCTCCCTCTCACAACTTTTGGCTCTCTTTCGGGAGAAAACTCTCCATTGAGTCCATTTGTGTCCTTGGAAGAGCAGGTCTCGGAGGATTTGTGCGGACTGGATCTGATGACTCCTGTCACAGAGTAGAATTCATTGATGCCCTTCTGTTTCCCAGCAGGGCTTCCTGAGGCAGATGCTGTTGGTATAAGAAGTAAAAGGGATTTTAAGTCTTAGATTAACTTCATGACTTCCAGGCAAAGGCACATAAGCAGAAAATTGGCTGGTCAGGGCTCCCTTGTCTGTTTTCAGTGTTACGTGAGTGCACACAGATTTGCAAATAAGTTGTGGCAGAAGGTTTACGGCAGATTACCACACTTCTGTCGCTTGGGGGGTGTCCTGGGGTAAAGGCCCCGGTTGGGGCTGTAGTTGCTCCATCTTTGGTTAACAGGGTGGGGCTGACTGAGGACTTCAGTGCCCTCTGCACTTTGTCCAAGTTCTTCACATTCTGCAGTATTGAGGTGCCTCCTTTTGGCCTTTCCTGGAAAATCACACAGCATTCAGGCACGTCAACACAGCAAAACCCACTGCACTAGGATTATCTTTATGCAATGTCTGTCAAATCTTTTTGTTCTCTACCTTTTACCTAAACTCTACAGAACATGACCGTTTCACACTGTACATTGTTACTATGACTGATTACCAGCCAATCCATTAGTTGCCCCTTCTTTTTTCAACACGGATTCAACTTTATTCAAGCAACATTTTATGAAAGGCTAAATCAACCAGAGCTTAAATGGCAAATGGGTTGCGTTAATGTAGCACTTTTCTAGTCTATGATCATTCAAAGGTATACTTCAGCACTCACCTGTTCATGAACTACAAGAGACTTCCACACAAAGTACCATCCTTCTCATCAGTTATGCAGACACGCACAATCATGCAATTTTAAAATAGCCATCAGAAGCATTACGGGGCTTGGTGTCTTGCTCAATGACACTTCGACATGTAGACTGTAGTAACCGGGGCTCGAACCACCAACCCTCTCATACGTACCACAATGCTTTACCACCCTGACTACGACATGAGGAAACACGACTTGTTCTTTAATGTCTTTGAGATTATCTGCATCAACCTTTGTGTCTTGTACATTCAAGTAACGTGATATTATGTAGCTAACTTTAGTTTAAAAAAAGACAGCCAAAAGTCCGTTTTCATTACATTCGTTGCATTTCCACCTTGTCCCGAGGTTGACACACGTTTAGTTTCGATTTTTAGCTAAGTTTCGGTTATCCACTTAATTGTTAAAAATTTAACTTAACCTTACCTTTAACAGCTACCTCCATCGTCGAGTCCAACGCAGAAGTCTATCAGCATTTAAGGCAAATCCACATAATTCAACGTGAGAGATTCAGAAGCTAACATTACTTTGCTGAAGCCAAGTGCAAACTTAACTCGTTGTAGCTTGGACAAAAAATACGGACTCAAAACTTCAAAACAAGAGCCGAGCACAAATCACTAACGTTAGCTAAACAACGACTTGTGCTAGCATGTTGCGAACATTGCAGTCAGTTCTACGTGTTTTCAACCAGCGACATGTCTAAAAGCTCAAATGTGTCGCCCGCGGTAATGTTAACGAACAAAGAAAACGTTGAAATTGAACTGTCGTTGTGCTTTTCTTAATGATAAACAAGCCGTGTGTTAACGTTAGCTGAGGTTCCAAAGTTTGTATTGGTGGATATACCACAGGATTGGGCGTCTCTTCTCCTTCGTTGAATCGCAGCGGCTTCTTCTTCTTTATTTTTATGGCGGTTGCCAAACACCTTGTAAGTGCATTACCGCCACCATCTGGACTAGGGTTTTGATCAGAATAACGTTACGACATTAATAATTAAATTACCCTATTAAGTCCCATGTGTTTCAAAAACCTGAATAGCGCCCTTAGCCCTGTACCTCTAAGATCCCCTTTTCAACATTTTCCTTGAATTTAGTATTGAGTTTAGTATTATTTGCTCCCTTTGTAGCGTATTTCCCAGGACCTGTTTCAGCAGGCCTATGTGTCACCGACCACAGTCAGAGAAACAATAGGAGAGAGAGTTGTCTCACTGACGGTTCATTTTCTGTGCCAGTGTCACATGGTTTTCCGCCACGGCCCCGTCCCTTTTGTTTGTTTTGGATTGAAATTTGAACGCTAAATTTAAATATCAGCGTATTTCATTCTTCCAGCTGTAGGTGGCGCTGATTGATTTTGTGTTAATCTGTGAATCTGTTTAAACTTGTTTGTCATGCTCAGCTTTTAGACCACAGTGCACTGATGGAATCTTTGACCTCCTGCTTTGGGCCTGTAAACGTCGGTCAGTATTTTATTTAGCTGCTGACTTAAAAAAGATATGCAGACACGCCACAATGGGGTCAGTTGTGTTTGTTATGTAAGATTTTTTTATATTTGATGCAACGCTCTGAATCTGTATATTTTCTTTCTCAGATTTAGGATTTCAAGATTTTTCTAAGACTTACGTGCAGCAGAAACAAACTGTGAGCAAAACACTGACAGGTCTTTTAAAGTTGATAATGGCACACTTGTGCAAACAAGTGCTTTACTTAGCAGACACATGCAGCATATTCTTGCCATTTGTTCATTTTAAGCCATATTCACTCACTTTTACCACTGGTTTTGGTTTCTGCCAGCTCCAGAGAGTAACATTTGTTTATATAATGACAATGAATAAAAAGTTTAAATTGAGTTGATGTTTTAAATATTTCTCATCAAGAATGTTTTACTCTAATGTTGTGGTAGTGAGTTAGTAAATCTATATTAATTTAAGTCAAGAAATGCATATGTAGACATGTTTGTGTGTATGTATTTGTGTTATAAATATGAACAGATAGATCTACTATTATGATAAGAAACCTGCTGGTCTTAGTCAGTACACTGATGTCCGCACTGTATTTGCTATTTGTCTTGTTTATGTAGAACCACACAGATGCATCACCAGCTGTACTACCAAACCTATAATGAAGACGACAGGTCAGTTACCAGAGTGTTTAGCCTCCAACCAAAGACAGTTTAAGTTACCAGTGAGAAAACCTGTAAACATCTTAGTCCAGTATGTTCCGCCTTCTAACTCACACCACAGGTGAAGGTAAGTTAAATGATTTTACAGTCAGTGAACTATGAATTATTTAAGCAGTTAATCACTGTGTCACAATGTCTGTCACATTCTCTGTGTAACAGCATGAGTGTTAACTAACTAAATCAGGTTCCACCGAGACTTGAACTCGGATCACTGGATTCAAAGTCCAGCGTGCTGACCATTACACCATGGAACCACTTCATATATGCATCAGTGTTAATTTGTTAGTATTAAAATTTTTTTTTTTTTTACTATTATATAAAGCAGGATTTAACAGACAAAACCTAAGTCACCACAAGCCAACAGAAGCAAACCAGGCACAGCTGATGCTGAGTGTCACACTGTAGGAAAATCTCCTAATTTCACCTGATTTGATCAAAACAGTCACACCGATAAAGCTGAATTTATTTTAGGGATGAGTTGATATGATGTTCAGTATCAGTATCGGTTCAATATTGGACAAAATCACACAACTGGGTATCGGAGAGCAGAAAATGTAAAATCTGATCTGATTTATCAGCCTTAACTCTCCTAAAAATGTTTGACTCACCTATGCACGACCAGCAGCATGGGTCACATGACTAATTTAAATGGCAAGGTTAAGCAAAATGCTTCCATACAGATGTATTATCTATAGCTTTGTTGTGTAAGAGAGGGGGAAAGTGTGCATCAGACTGATATCAGGATCGGCAGATACTCTTTGTTTTCTCATTGGTATCGGAAATGAAAAAGTAGTATCGATCCATCCCTTGTATGTGTAAACAAGTGGTTCTCAGTGTCATGCCCAAAAATGAGCAATTTTAGGCTTTTGTTTGCCAACATCACAAAATTCGAATTTTGACCTTTTTATTTGTAATGTGCAGTTACAGTGGATGAGTTAACAGAGGATGATAAATACTCTGGTTGAAATATTCAGTATGTAATCAGTTTTGTCCATCATACTCTCAGTGCAAACGCACTGTAACGTGTCCTGGGAATAATAACATCTATTGTGGTTTACAACAGTGAAACTTTACAAATTAGGCTGTAACACTGAACATCGTCAGAACAGCAGCTGGAGTATTTAATGGACGTTTCATGTGTGCACTGATGCTTTATCCTTCGTTTCTTTTATTGATAAGGCCTTTGTTCCCTCTTGTCCTCCTCCTGCAGTTGCCACCATGTCGGACACACAGACCAGCACCAAAAATGACCTGTGGACCAAAATCACGATGAGTAGAACTATTATAGACTACTATAATTAACCATATTTTCCCAGGTGTAAGCATACCAGGGGCGGTCACTAGTCCTGCCAGACATAAAGACCAGCTCGCAGGGGTCAAACTGCCAGATGCTGAATCCTCGGGGGGTCAAAGGTGCGGCAAAGCAAACAGTCTCAAGTGTTTCTTCACTTGCTGTTGTCTTCCCCTGTTGCCTTCAGCCTCTCCGCTCTGACAGCCACTGCGTACACCGCTGACCTGTCATCAGATTCACTTGTCTGCTGCTGGCACTGAACTTCTGGGGTAACATGTACACACAGGTCTGTGTTTGTTAGGAGCATGGCGTCAGTGACATTTTTCAAAAAAATTTGGCATGTCGGGGCTTCAGGATGCTGTACGGAGGCAGTTTAATGGTTTGGTTATTATAATTATTATTATTATTATTATTTTTACATTTGAATCCTGGTTACCATTTTCTACAATTGTTTGGGAGATTACTGCAACGCCTTTTTCCTGTGAAACTCCAGCAGAGTAAAAAATTCCACTTGACCTTCCGTCGACCTGAGAATGAGTAGACTGGCTCAGGTGGTAGAGCAGGCGCCCCATATACAGAGACCGTGTCCTCACTGCAGTGACCACAGGTTCGATTCCCCCTGTGGCCCTTTGCTGCATGCTTTTCCCTCTCTCTCACTATCTCTCTCTCTCCCCTGTGTCCTGTCCACTCTTCAGCTGTGCTATCCAAGAAATAAAGGCACAAAAAGCCAAAAAAAAAAGACTGAGTAGATTATGAGTGAATTATACATTTTTGGGTAAACTATCCCTTTAAGCATTGCTTAGAAGACTTCCCATGTCAGAGAAGCTTTTCAGTTGCAGCAGAGTCTGTATGATACAGATTAATGTCGACACTGGCAATTAGTTTGATTGTAAAAACATTTGCCAGGAGTCTGATTTGAACCCACATATCCAGGGGAAACTGCAATCTGCAGCATCTTGGACCACTCTGCCACCCGAACTGCAAATGTTCAAAGAGTATAAGCTACATTCTGAAGAAGATATTCATACATTTATTTTTCATTAGTAAGACTGAAAAGTGGGCCAGTAAAAATAATTAAGAGCTGTACACGAATGTAAAGTCACACTTGGCCCTGCTCCACCTGTCAGACTTCTTGACATCCTGCTTGTTACAGGAGTTGAATCTAAATTTGGTGGAGGCATTTATTTTTCATGTTCTTAAATGCTGGAATATTTCACCATCTTTTTCTTTATGAGGTTGTTTGTTTTTTGCATTTATAATATTCAGTGTTCCTCAAAGTATTTCCTTTGCAGTAAATTATATTGCAATACAAATTTTAACAAAATCATTTGCTTTTTTTTTTTTTTTTTTTAGCATGATTCAAAGGGAATTATGCCATAATATAAAGTGATGAGAGCAGGAGCTCGTGTCACATCCATGGGTGACGTCTCATACTATAACAACACGTCAATAAACTTCAACTCCATCACTGATCAGTTGTTGCTGGGAACTCAGAGACAGAAACACAGATTCGGGTAAGAGCAAAGGCTGGTAACATTTATTCATGGTCAGTAGTTGCAGGTTTCTTGGGTAAGTAAAGCATCAAAGTCCAGTTATTTGCACCAGAACAAGATTAGAGGCACAGCATCATCATTTCCTATTTATCAGCTCGTTTCGTCATCAGTACAGTACCTCTGTTGTACGTTACAGTGGAGGTCAAAGATAAAAATCACACCTCATATTGTTAACACTGTTTATAAAATACCAATCAAACACCATAGTATGTAACAATTCCGACAATACAATGGTTAGTCTACATCCTCTAAGGTTAGTTTTTGGATTTTTTAGTTTGCAAACGCAATCGAGACACAACCCAGAAGAAGGATGTGGGCTCGCTTATTGATTTTCTGATTTAATGTTGGTTGCCAAAGTTCTAACGGGCTGACACCAAAATCTGAAAAAGATAAATGCAGCAAATTAAGTAAAGCAAGAATCACAACACGTCACTAAGTGCTGTTTTACTAGTAAGTGATTAAGACTTAGCAAAACAGTATGTAGGCACACAGACAAGAATGTTTCACAATCACTATGTAAAAATTACCACACAACTCATCACGTCAAACTACTTGTAATCTCATAAAAACTTGGAAAGACCGTTTTTCACTTAAGGCAGCTATGTCGGGTGATTGATAAGTTCGTGGCCTAGTGTAGAAGCAGCTGAGTAATACAGCTCTCCATAATGTGTGTGCACTTCAACTCAATGACTGATTATGCAGAAAGTTTGAGGTCAGTCATTTTTGTGGTATTTCCTTTTTGGGCGATTAAATCGCGAGCCGGCCCTGTATGAGAAAATGGACGACATCGACTTTCATGCAGTCATCAAAGAATGCAGAGCACAGAAAAATACTCCTCCTGTTCATCTAATTTGGCCACTACCTCTTCCCAAAGATGAAGGAGCAGGTTAGTGGTTGCCATTTTGAGTGATGGACCCATTCCTGGACATCCAAGAAGCCAACTTCTCTAAAAAAAAAAAGGGATTCGTTTGCTTCACTAAAATTGGTTTAAGTGTGTAATAAATGTTGTTATTGGGGAATACGCTGAAAATGAATGTGCAAACTGGCTCCTCCTACTTTTGGCCATGAACTTATCAATCAGCCCTCATAACGCTTAAGCCTGGAACATATTCTGTGCTGAGTGTGCAAATAAAGACAACAGGTCACCAAAGTGTGTATCAGGCCTTCAGGTGTATGGAAGTACCTCAATAGTGAGAACAGGAAGTGGTCCCAGACATGTAGTGTAAACAGGGCTCCTTAATAGGTCAAGTCCAAAAATCGTATGCTTTTTTTGTACTTTGTTTCATCATTTGACTTCAAGATTTTTTTGTATTTAGTACGATTTACACACATTGCTGTATTTTGCCATGTTCAATACATGGTCATTGCATTTCATTGAATCAAGTAAAATATCAGGTAACATCGGGTCTAAAACCGCAGTGCAACAACTTGTCGTACTATTTCCTCATATAATGTGGAAATCTTGCATTTCCTTTCCAATACATTTCCAAATGTGTCCTGCGTGGGAGCCCTGTGTAACAGTAAAGACATTTCTTCCTCTCATCCTGAACATTTTGCCTCACTGCTTCAGGATGGGGAGCTCCCTCGGCTTAAAGAAGGCCTGAACCATCCCCATAGCAAAGATGTACACTTTAGCGTCCACCACGATTTTTTCTTTCTTCAGCAACTCTGTGGGGGGAAAAAAAATGACTTAGTGTGTTAGAACTGTCTGAATCTTTGCATTACTCACTCACAAACATCACAGTGAAAGTGGTGAAGCCTTACCATCGATTTTCATCTGGAATTCGTCGAGAGGCAAAAGGATGACTTCGACAAACTCTGGACAAAGAGGATAGAGGCTTGTGAGTTGAGATGATTTGAGAAAAAAGTGCTATTTCTGACAGAATAAGGAACATATCTCACCTCCATCGCCTGCGGACGAACCAGAGAGAACAAGATTATCCACCAGGTTTTTTATGTTACAGACAAAGAAATTCTTAAAATACATAACATTTCTGCACTCTCATTTTAAATCTTTTTTCTCTTTTCTCAAACATTATCACAACGAAATCTCCTTTTTCAGTCAGCGTTTCAAGTCGGATTCAGCAGCTTTGTTACGCTAACTGCTTGTCTGCACATGTCGAATGACGCCTATTAGTAACCACATGCGCGTACGTAATATCAGATCATTATTTTAACACACGTCATGTATTCGGATGAAAGCCCTCTAGGCAGCACTTTGAGGTTACCGGTTTTGTTCACAAATATTTTAACGGAGAGAATAAAGACGCCTTTGAAACGGCCCGACAGGAAGCTAAGCAATGAAAGAATGAAAACACATTTCAGCCGCCTGTGTTAGAAAATTTTCACCGCGTTACCCTGAACATCAGACAGTCTCGCTCTTTCCAAAGCCACCAGACTCCTTTACAAAGCACAGCAGTTGCTGATCTGCCCCTGCCTCGATCATTTATCAGTTTTTGTTATTTTGTGACTTCTGCAAATCAAAACTAACAGGATTTACTTCCCACTTAGTGCTTTTTTGGGTTTTTTACGTCCTGATTTCCAGTGGCTATTTCTGAATTTCTTCTGGAAACCGCTGACTCTGGGTGAGGACTGACATGTAGAGACAAACATCATTCAAACCCATTCACACCTGTCGCCAATTTAGGGTCACCAATTCACCTAACTTGTTCTTTGATTGTGGGAAGACGCTGGGGAGCTTGGAGGGAACTCACACAGAGGCGGGGACAACATGCAAACTCCAAACAGTAAGGTCCAACCCCAGCTGGGTATCGAACCCAGGACCTTCTTCTAATATTAAATTAGCTATTATAATTCTTAAGACTTGAGCCCCATACAGACAGGGGGGATAACAGGGACTACGGATGAAAACTAGCTCATGAGCTTCTCCTGTCGCAACACTAATGTCGATAAAATATTTCTCTTCCTTTCTCGTAATAAAGACCATTGATCTGGACGACACTTTACCCAAAAAATAAGAACAAAAAATAAGGAAAGGACGAGCAGGAATGAATAATTAAATGAGTGAGCTGATAAATGGAATACTAACCGAGCTGTTGTGTCGGGTGGATATTTTCTATTTCATCTCCATTGATGTTGACCAGGACGATCTGGGTGGTGCAGTTTGACAGACCGGGGTCCAGACAGGTCACTGCGATCCAGATAATAACAATAATGCTTTTATAAAATGAAGATGAGTATTGAACTTTTTCTTCACTTTGCAATGCTGCCACCAAACCTCTCCAACACACATGGGAGATAGCACACAGGAAAGGATAGTTTGTCTGTGTGTCGTGATACCTGGAGTGACACGGACGACTTCCCCTTTGTAGCCAGTTTCTTCTTTTAGCTCCCGTAGCGCAGCAACCTCCGCACTCTCCCCCTCGTCAATCAGCCCTGAGCACAGCAGACACAAAAGTCTCAGCAGCAATTTGAGGAATAGTTTAAGTCCGTTTTGATGAAATTTAAGACCAGAAAATCTTCCGACCTGCAGGAAACTCCAGAGTGTAGCAGCCCATGGGAGGACGAAACTGCTTCACCATCACTACGCAGTCTTTGTGGAGCGTCCGCTTCAGCAGGGCGATAATCCCAACACCTGCAGGGAAACTGTGTTACAGCTGCTACAATTCAAAATCTGACGTGTCGGCGCAAGCTCGCCTGAGCAGCTAACGGGGAAAACAGAAAAAAGAACGAGAGACGCTCACCATCTGCCTCTGTGTTGGCTCGTCTCGTCGTCCTTTTCACCGTCTCCCAGGTTCTGGTGAATGAGATCAGGGTATGAAACTGTGTGCGGGTAACTTCTGTGATTGTAAAGTCACGTCAGTCGGAGATGAAACCATACCTGGTGTTTCCTGCAGGGTCCACATATGTCGTCTTCTCCAGCTTCACCCATTTTCCTGATGCGATGAGCTGCAACACAGACGGTCAACGCTCAGAACCAAGATGACATGAACAGAAACGCAACCTGCAGTTCTGTAATGACAAAACTTTACTGCTAAAAAAAAGTCAGAAAAAGCACTAAGATTTAAACAGTGATATATTACCATATTGTCTTTTTGTGTGTG